>JAQZBX010027324.1:16868-28541 GCA_029593785.1 Cabassous unicinctus
GAGGGAAACCAATAAGCAGTGTTGAGGGTCCAATTGAGAATGAGGGTTTTACAATTCCCCACAAGGCCCTACCTCTCTGATGTCACCTCCAATTACTCTCCCTTGCTCACCTCACTCCAGCAACACTAGCCTTTTGCTGTTGCTCAAACATGCCACACACACTCCTACACAGGGCCTTTACCCCTGCTGTTCCCTCTGCCTGGAATGCTTTCCCTCTAGATGTCCACATGGCTCCCTCCCTCATCTTCTTCAGGTCTTTCCTCAAAAGTTGTCTTCTCTGGCCACTCTTTAAAAGTGAACTCCCTCCCAGTTCTCCTATTCCCTTTCCTTTTCCTCCGTAGCACTTAGTATTTTGCTTATTTATTTGGTTTATTAACTCCTTGCACTAGAATGTAGCTCCATTCCATTCACTGATGTATCCCCAGGACCTAGAATGGTGGATGATAAAGAGTATGTTTTCAATAAATATTTGTTGAATAAAAAAACAGAAAGAGTGGTGACCACAGAGATGGAAAAGACAGAGTTAGGCATTCAGGGGATAAAATTGGAAGGACTTGATAACAGATGGGATGCAGAGGCTGAAGGGGAGTAACTTTTCAAGGATAACTCCTTGATTTCTACCTTGTGCGTCTGATTGGATGGTGGTACCAGAGACTATACCTGGAACATAGAAAAAGAAGCAAGTGTGGGAAGGAAGGAAAGGAATTCGTTTTGGGACATGCTTAGTTAAAATATTCAAAACCTGTCAGTAGGCAAGTCTGGGCTCAAGAGTGTTGGGCATATAGATGGTACTTGAAACAAAACTTCCTTTTTCCTATCCCTTGTGGATGGCACTATCTGAATATAGTACAATGTATACTTCACTGCCCACCCACAAAATACATATTACCAATAAGAAATAGCCAAACTCTAAGAATAATAGGAATATTTACCCTTCTCTTGGTCCCACTCTCCACAGATACTCTCCACATTTGCCCTTCTTGAAGGTGGAGGCCTCAACCAGAGGTGTTTGAGAGTATTTCCCTGAGAAATTAGCATAAGGCAAACTATCCTTGGCAAGCTCTTCCTTGAGGACTGGAATGTGAATTCACTACTTGCTTTCTTACCCTCATTTGAAAAATCACTTAAAAGAACTTCACTATAAGAAGTGACTCCAGCCCATTCCTTTGCTACTTCAGATTAAGACTAAGAAGAAAAAGGAAAATAGAGCTGAAATGGAACTTAGTGATCATCCTCATGTCAGAGAGGAAGAAACTGAGGCTCAGAACAAAGATATATTTAGACGACACTAAGAGAAGTACCCTTTGCCAATTCTTTTTTTTTTTTTTTTTTAATATTCATAAATTGAGAACAAAATACAATAGCATGTTATCTGTATTCCAACTTCTGGAAAGAAATTAGAAGACATTGTGTTCTTGGCCTCTTTACCTTCTGCCAGTGCTGCCTGGCAATTAGTAATAAAATATTATCCAAGATATTGGGTTCGGTGCTCACTGAAATTATCAGGCAGGTCAGTAGGATAGATCTCCCAAATTAGTGGGTGGGGCAAGTTACTGATCCTTTGAAAGAACATCTATTTACATGAATTACTTAAATTCAAAAGGTGCCAGACTCAACTTTCAATTCAATGGATTGCTCTCAGAACACAGCTCTCAGGAAGGCCTTTATTCAGAGTGTGAGCATTGGCTTAGCAAGGGCTTTGTCATCATTACCATCCTACCCAGTAGTAAAGAATGAAATATTATTAATAAAAACCACCTAGCAGCTTGGTTCTGCTTATTCTTTAAGGTATTAAATCAAAATCAATGTGACTTTTTAAAGTATACCCTGGGTAGAGTTTAAAATGCTGAATGTGAGTGAATTATGCATGCATACAAGGTCCGTCAGCCTCAGGTGCATTGTTAGTAAATCAAATGCCATAAATCTGAATCCATTCCAACAGCTTATTTGAGGTGACTAGGGCTGTTGCCCAATGCAACACAATAGTAACACCATGCCATGGGTAAGAATTGCCTGCTCCCATACTGAGATGTTGGTATGAGTAGAGGTTGGAGTGTGGTTCAATGATGATGATGCTACTAGTAAAAGCTAAAGTAATGACTGAGAACTCTTCCAAGCCATTTAACAATTTGGCCATATACTCTTGTTGAATGCCAACTATGACCCACTTTTGGACTCACAACTTAAGAAGATTGGACTCTGTCCCTCGAATACATCGTTATTCAGCAGTTGATTTACACACCTAATTACAATACCACAAAAATCTAACAAGGAGGAGTGGAAGAGGTCATCAGCACAATTCAAATTTATTTGTTTTAGTTTCTTTCTAGGATGGCATAGAAAATTTTTATGATGGAATTGCTATGATGTTTGGTGACCTCCAAAATTAATTGAGAGCTCCATAACCATTATGTAAATATTGGCCTGAAGTTAATTATCATAGAATTTAACAACTAAAAGGGCATAGAAGTCACCTGATCTTTGCAAAGTTGTGAAAATCAAGGCTAAGGGAGTTTGATGTCATAGGAAAATTTTCCTGTTATTAATCTTTTATATATGTATGCATGTATATGTGTGTATGAACATGTATTCATATATGTATATTTATGTTTTCATTATATTTTTATATACATGTTTATATCTATCTATCTATCTATCTAAATTGCTAGCAGATTATTTTCAGGACTATCATTCAATTGTATTATACTAGAACCAACTACCTTTGGATCTAAGCAATCATTTGCCAAAAGAGCTGCTTAATCTATTTATGTATCTCTTCTCCTTGAACCCCATGAGTAAAATGAATTCTTTTAAGTAGTCTGAGAAGAATAAGCAAGGAATGATAGAATTTCCATGGTCCTTGAAAAGCAGCATCACCCAGGCTAAATAATATTTATTACCAAGTCGTCACTTCTCTGGAACACATATCAAAGTAATTAGCCTAAGGGACCCAGCTTTCTGAAAGGCAGGGAATGGGCTGATGGAGGCCCTTCATCTTCTATCTCATTCGAAATATACTCAAAAGAAATAGTGACAAGGGGAGATTTAATTTGTAACTGAGGAGGCAAGAGATTAGATAGCCCTGGCGGAATGAGCTTTGAGACTTTCTGGAACTTAAATATGAGTCTTTTATAGCAGGGGTTTATTAAACTCAACTGTCTCTGTGGACCATCTCTTTGCCAAGATCAATCCCCATTCTGATATTTCCCCATGGGCTACAGGAATGATAACAGAAAGCTGTGGCTCTGTCACTGTAGAAACTGTAAGCTTGTTTCATATTTTGTTTGTCTAGTAAGCTGTCCCAGGGGAAACATGAGACTGTGGGAAAAGACAGAGAATCAAGCTGATTTCTTAGACCTGGAACATGGAGGCCACTTTCAGAGGCAATCCAAGGTGAGAAGAACAAAGCACTGACTTGGCCTCATGAAAAACGTAAGGTTGATTTGTCCAAGTGAGACGTGTACAGCTAAAAGCAGAGTAGGAAGTGTAAGGATGATAAATCATTCTTAGAAAGTAAAAAATAATTACACTGTAGGTTCTTTTTTTTTTCCTTTAAGATTTTATTTATTTCTCCCCACCCCCTCATTGGTTTTCACTTGCTGTGTCTGTTCGTCTTCCCCATTTCCTTAGGAGGCACCAGTATGCGAACCCAGGACCTCTGATGTGGGAGGAAGGTGCCTAATCTCTTGAGCCACCTCTGCTCTTTGCTTTGTTTTGTCTCACATTCTGTTTTTCCTCCCCACGTCTCTTGCATCATCTTGTTGCACCAGCTCGCCATACTTGCGCATCGTGTCAGTTCTCTGTCTTCTTTGGGAGGCACCAGGAACCTCTGATCCCTGCTTTTATTGTGTCTCTCATTATGTTGTTTCTTCTCGTGTCTTTTGTGTCAGCTCGCCGCACCTGGCCATCGTGCCAGCTCACTGTCATCTTTAAGAGGCATCAGGATCCAAACCAGCGACCTCCCATGTGGTAGGTGGGAGCCCAGTTGCCTAAGCCACATCCGCTTCCCTGAAGGTTCTTTTAATAAAGACTTCCTTCTTAAAGTCTCAAAGCATTTTCCTTCTCTCCTCTCAGTTTTTCATCACTGAATTTTTCTGAGGTAAAGACGGACATGAGATAGTCCTTTAATTTACACGTAGGATGACAAAAGCCAGAAGTAAGGATATGAGGTTGCTAAGAAATGAATGGTTACCTGAGTTCGCGGGAGTGGCCCACGGCCTACCGACTTTAGATTTACATTCTTGAGAATCTTCAGCTCAACCACTCCCCTCCTATCTGCCTCCCGTTCTCACTCCTACTCAGATGACTTTTTCTCTTTGGGAGGCAGCTGTTAGAATTTCCTATTGCCATCCTCTCTCCACATATACCCAGAAACATCTGAACCAAATTTCACTATATGTACTGACCGATTGGCTTCAGTTAATCAAGTGATTATGCCTGTCATATTAATGCATGTGGTAGAATTTGCTGGTAAATAATACATGACATGTGTCAAAAGCCATTTTGTGCCAAATCTACCTCACTGTCCCTCTCTTAACCCAGTGCTCAGAGTTGCATAATTTATGTTCTAGTCTTATCCATTAACAGGACCACTTTAACTTTTCAGAGCTGGAATCTTTCTTGTGTTATTGTTAGAATTCCTTTCATTCAAGATTCTCCTCTTTTGAATTCAACTCAAGAAAACAAGTGGTTTGTGGTGACACTTCCTATAAGTGAGGTTTCACATTGCTTCTATCACAGAATCTTAGAGATTGGACTAGGCTTTCAGTTTGTCCATGAGTTTCTTATTTTAGGGTTTCATTCAAAGGAGCCTCAAATTAAGCAAAAGAAGAGTTATTAACATCTCTTTGGGACAAAAATAACATGGGTGAATATATATGAATCTGGATGTGATTATCCACTAATTTTGATAAGAAAGACCTTGGCACAGCACAATAAAGTAAACTTTCTTTGCATATTTCTAAATGCAGCTATTTGGGTAGGATTCAAAGTCTTGTTTATTTGAAGTAGTTCTTCATCTAACCAAGTATTTAGTTAGGCCTTGCTCTTACCTTGCAGTTAAAAAAACTGTAAGAAATGAGCTAATTTACTGTCAGTCACTCTCTTTAAGAGAAATGGCCTATTTTGTCTGACTCTCTTGGGATCATCATCTGGCTTGTACTTGTCAATGGTACCCGTCCACTCCAGCAAATAATTTTAACAATGGTGAACACTCACTGGACACTTCAGTGTACCACTGTTTTTAGGGCTTTACACCCATAAGCTCATTAATTGTTGTTGTTGTTTTTTTTTAAGATTTATTTATTTATTTATTTATCCCCCCCTTGCTGCTTTTGTTTGCTGTGTCCATTCGCTGTGTTTCTTCTGTGTCTGCTTATCTCCCCCTTGCTGTGAGGTCCTGCTGCATCAGCCCACCGCACCGCACGGGCCGGCCTGCCCTCACTGCCCGGGAAGCGAACCCGGGGCCTCCCATATGGTAAACAGGGGCTCCATCGATTGAGCCACACCCGCTTCCCTCATTAATTGTTTTAACCACTTGATGAGAGACTCTCATAGGGTCCATTCTACATGTAAAAGAATTGTGACAAAACAAGTTAACTGAAAGATAGGCAGGCAGACGCAGGCCCTTGCCTTAACCTCTAAGCTCTATCGCCTTTATACTTCTTCCTCTTTCTGTTACACTATCAGGTGTGGGAGGCAAGTAACTTACCTCTTTAGAAATGCCATAAAATTAAATTAAGAATATATATACTAAACCTCAAATAAAAGTCTATGCACTTGATTCCATGGTATTCTAAGCATGAAGATATACATAAAAATACAAACACTGTATAGTGGGACAGACCCAGTCTCTAGAGTTAGAAAGCCCTGTGCTTAAAGATAGTTGCCAACCCTTATGTGCAGTCTGTGCCCACTCTGTCCTTGATCCTCTGTGTTCACTCAGTCCTTCCAGTTACCACATCATGGAAAGCCAGCCGGGCCATTGTCTCTGTATCTGGGATCTGCCCAGTAATTTCCCTAACACTTAACCACTCTACCTTTTGCTCCATGATCTTGCCTGGCTGCCTTTCTCATTCTGGGTCTATATTTGCACATCTCATATTTGCCTCTGATTCTCCTCCTCATATTGACAATCTTTTCAGTCCTCTCTTCTGGTCTGTGGACCTTGGCACCCACCATCACATCTCGCCTCTGCATGTTTTAAAGAGATAAGCAACACCGTAGCTTTAGGGAAGAGACTTCCTCAGCCTTACTCACTAGCAGAATTGCCAGACATGCATTCTACTCTAGCTTCCTTGCCACGGAATAGATTGTTGCACTAGGCTGGAGTAGGTAGCCTGTGCTCTGATAAATAGTTTGTATGCGCTTCTATAACTTCCCTGTGGAAATCACGTTTGTTTTCCACCAGACCGTGAAATCCTTGAGTAGAGGGCCGTGTCTTCTTTAAGTGACTTAAGCCTAGTACAATGCCTGGCACATGGTTGATGTGTGAAGGAAGGATTTCTGAACTGAAATAAAACCAACATCTCTGTTTTGCAAGGTGGGCGAGGGAGGGGATGGGTTGGGAAAGAGAGGGACCCAGGAATAAGGCTGAGAAATAAACCAAACAACATGATAAAGTGAAGGACTGAAAAGCCAAGAGGAATAGGGATGGAGGAAGTTCATTGCCAGAGATAAAGGAATATTTTAAAATTGTAATAACAAAGCTTACATGCAGAACAAACTAAATGTTTAGTGATACAACTCAACTAAGGGGATAAGGAAGCCATAAAACTGTCATCAAAAAATGACAATGTACAATTAATCATTGTCATTTCTTAAGCACCTAGTATGGACATAGCATTACGCTACCCACAGGAAAATTAGAGATGTGTTCAGAGAAAACACATGTCCTCTAAGAGATCAAAACCCTCATGGGGGAGATTAAATAAATGTACAAGGAGCCATTAGAAAACTATAAAAAGCGATATCTAATTAACTACTAAATTATGTAGCACAGATTAACTGCTCCTGTCATTTATTCAGTCAATAATATTGAGAGAATTCTATGCGTATTTTCTTGTGTCAGGTACTAACTTAGAAAAAGAGATTTGACACACTCAATATGAGGGTGTAAAGAATTCTTATTTTGACAATGTAAATAGTTGCCAAGCCTGTTAGAGGGGAGCTATAACCCCTACAACTGCCATGAAAGGGCCAGACATTGGGTCCAGATGGATGTTGTTGAATATACTACAGAATACATGCATCTAAAGAGTTGAGGAATTATAGAATATTGGGATATTTTGTTGTTTATATCAGGATGTTCCTAAACAATTTTATTGATTGTACATATTTGTAAGCCAGCACAAACTGATAATTCAGCTGTAGAGCAATGTCTTAAATCAGTCAACTGTCTTAGAAAACCCTGAATTCAAACTGCTGCATATAGATCGTTTGCAATAGAGATAATTTGAGATCTGGGGCATCAATCTTAATTCAAGGGATTTACCAAGTTCATTTCTGAACTGATTTTCCCTGATGTTTCATTCGGGAAAACTGTACCTGAATTGTTATGCTGTGATGAATCTAAATGCATCATCTAATCCAGCTCCAGGGCTGTGTTAAGGCACTCCTCAGCAGGACACTACATCTGTGTGGAATGCCAATATGATGAAACACTGGTATTAGGAAATAAATTTTAAAGTCTCTACATTTCTAAATCAGGAAGAGCCACTTTTACTGCTCTGAATGCTCCTCCAGATGACAATCTATGGGATTCCAGAAATGAAATGACAAACAACTCTACTTTGGAATTCTATATATTGAATTGTGATTTACAGAATGGCCCATCTCTTTTAAGAGAAGAAAGTAAATCTAGCCTTGTGGTTTATTGCTACAAACTTTTTCTCCCTCCGTGATGTAATTGTTGTTTGGGGGATATGAAGGAGCAAAGCAATAAGTTAAACATGGGTCTAGCCATTTAGCTTACCACTGACCCTTTCACCAAAAGGATGTAAGATTGTTTTGGACCTACCCCCCCCCTACCCCAAGGAACAGATTTGCTTTGGATTTTCCCAATTCTCATCTTGTAATCCCTTGTCCAAGAAGCCAGATAAAGAACTCCCTTGAGTTCTATGGGTAGAGCACTGTAAAGTGAATTGTATTTCCAGATAAAGCACAGGCTTTCATTAAAGTTTGTTCAATTAAAAAAATTATAATGACATAATTACCAAGATCCTCATAACTCCTGCCATCACAGTTCTAAAAATGTCTCTATTCTGTGTGAGAACTTCATTACAAATCCAAGGTCAACTAACAGAATATGAAACAAGGAGCAAAGCACTGTAAAGGTAAATTTAGTAAAACGGTTTGCCAAAAAATTTGTGATTTATAGGCTCTAAGACAGCATACAAAGCTTATTTTTACATCACACAGATTTAAACTATCAGATAGGAGGATGACAGCAAAAGAAACATATTCCAAATTTATGAGCATACAGAGAACAAATTTACTTTTTTCCTTTTGTTCTGATGGTTTGTTAAATGAAGTATAATTTGCGTATAATAAATGCACAGATTCAAGTACATAGATCTTAAATTTTAGCTTTTAGGTTTTAAGTTTACCTTTTTACATCTGTATTACTAACACCCAAATCAAGATAAAGGACATTTTCATAACTCTAGAAAGTCTTCTCCTGGTCCTTGTTATTTAATCCCACCCCAGTGTGTGTGTGTGTGTGCACATTTGTGTGCACATGTGTGTGTGTGTGTTCTTTTACATATGCTTTATATACTCTGGATGTAAGTCCTTTGTCAAATATAAGTATTACAATTATCTTCTCCCAGCTGTGGCTTACCTATTAATTGTTTAAATGGTGTCTTTCAAAAAAAAAAAAACAGAAATGTTTAATTTGGTGAAGTTCAATTTTGGGGGCTTCAGATTTTCTTTCATATTTCATGTTCTTGTGTCCTGTGGAAGAAATTGTTTTCCTATCACATAAAGATTCTTTCCTGTGTTTTTCTCTAGAAGTTTTACAGTTTTAGCTTTACATTTATTTTTATCATCCATTCCAAGTTAATTTTGTATATGCTGTAAGGTCAGGTGCATAGTTTTCCCATTTACATTCCAAGTTGCTCAAGAATCATTTACTGAAAAGACTTCACCTTTGCACATTAAATTATCCGTGCCTTTGTCAAGTATCAATTTACAATATATGGGTGGGTATGTCTCTGGACTCTCTATTTACTTCCATTATTTGTTGACTCACTTTATTATCACAGCTTTATAATAAATTTTGAAATCAGGTAGTGTAAAACCTTCAAATTTATTGCACTTTTTCAAGTTTGTTTTAGTTAATTAGATTCTTTGCATTTCCATATAAATTTCAGAATCAGTTTCTGCATGTCTATAAATAGCTGTTGGATTTTGGTTAGGACTGTATTGAATCAATGGATCAGTTTGGGTGAAATGGACAACTTAAAAATATTGAGTCTTCCAATACACGAGTATGATTAATTTCTCCATTTTAAAATTTAAAATCTTTTAAATTTAAATCTTAAAATTTCCCTCACCAGTATTTTAGTTTTCTGTATAGAAGTCTTGCACCTCTTTCATTAGATTCATTCTTTGGTATTTGATATTTTTTATGACATTGAAAAAGTTTTTAATTTCATGTTTCAATTTTTTAAAAAATTCTTTTTAATTTTTAAAGAAGCTTTAGATTACGTAAATGTTACATCAAAAATTTAGGGGATTCCCATATGCCCCACCCCCTGCCCCTCCCATACTTTCCCCATTAACAACATTTTTCATTAGTATGGTACTTTTGTGACAATTGATGAACACATATTGAAGCATTGCTACTTACCATGGTCAATAGCTTACATTACAGTTTACACTCTGCCCCACACAATTCTATAGGTTATGATAAAATGTGTAAAGCCCTGTATCCGTCATTGTAATATCATGCAGGACAATTCCAATGTCCCAAAAATGCCCCCATGTTATACCTATTCTTCGCCCTCCCTCCCCTCTGAACCTCTGATGGCCACTGCATCCTGTGATCTTGTTAAATACATTTATTAGCTTTAGGAGATTTTAAAAAATTCTTTAGTATCTTTTATATATGCAACCATGGCATCATAAATGAAGACAGCTTTAATTCTTTCTTTCTGATCTTTATGCCACTATTTATATTTTTCTTGTCATTATCTTAAAGTTTAGATGACGGAAATAACACAGTGAAAATAACAGAAAATAACAAGAAAATTGCTGAAGAACAGCTTGTCTCCCAGCTATTAAAATTTACTGTGAATCCACAATTACAACACTAGTATAGGCATATAGATTAGTAGAATGAAAACTGAGGTCCAGAATTAGGGCTGATCAATTTAGCATCTTAGTTCAATAGGAAAATTTTAAAAAGATAAACAGTGCTGCCATACGTGGTTATCTAAAGGAAGACAACAAAGTTATTTCAGCTTCTATCTTACACAAAAACACATTTGGTATGACTGGTAATGTAAATACAAAAAGTAGCATTAGACCATATAAGAGGATGTTTATATAAATTTGAATAGGAAACCTCCTTAAGTGAGATGGAAAATTTAGAAGCCATAAAATAAACAAATAAGCTGTCCATTATAATATACTTAATTAAGTGTTTATTGTTAAAGTAGAAATGATATAATTTAAATTGCTATTAAAGTTAGCTATAACAATAGGCACCATTAAAAATAAAAGACTAGGGAGAATATTGAAAACATATGATTGAAAATGAGTTATTATGGCAAATACATATATACACATACAAATATAGCAGGATGCAGGGAAATAAAATTTAATTCTTTTATTTATAAAAATCACTATTCTCTTTTAAATGTAAAGACTAATCATTACAAAGCCAATAAGCAATTAAGAAGAATACATAAAAGGATAAGAAAATCCCAAATTTCAACATCCAGAAACAGGACACTTTAACCCAACTTCAACAAAATTCCAGACATTATTCTTCATTCTCCACAGATAGAAGGATGGCTAAATAGACCGATAGAAATACTTTCATATAAAATGATTCATAATATATGTGCTTTTTATATCAAAATATTAAACTCCTTCTTAATTGAATTTAGCTGAGGAAAAATGCACTGAAATAAATCTGAGAACATTGCTGGATTTCTAAAACCACTCCTTCACCAAGGAAAATATTTTCTTTAAGATCATTAAAAAGTTGGGAAAAAATTTAATAACAGTGAAAGGTTGGTATCATTTTTTAGAAAACTATGTTACCATCATAGATGGTGTTTCTACATACCACTATAAAAGATGGACAGAATAGTGCTCTCACAAATTCACATCCACCTCCCAAATTTTTTAATTATATTATTTTAATATACACTGCCAAAGTTCAAATTATTTAAATTCTATAACCCATACTTATTTGAATTTGTTCTATGTTTAAGTCAGTGCTCACCACCAATTTTTATCTTTGTTAGATTTTATCAGATTTTTTTTTTCATTTCTGTATACTTTCCTGTTTAAATAGGTTTGTCTGATTTTAATGCACATGGGCATATCATTTTTCTCCAGAAATCTGAAGTATGCCTTCAGAACTTTTGGGTTATTGTCTTGTTATTTCTGGCATATAATGTTGCTGAGCACAAGGCTCATGTTAGCCTGAACTTTTCTCAC
>JAQZBX010027325.1:0-28434 GCA_029593785.1 Cabassous unicinctus
ATTTAATATATAAATTTATATATATATATATATATATAATTTCCAAAGCCAGCTCAAGAACATACAAAAAATGTGGAATATATCTAAGTATTATTTAGGATTAGATTTAGCCAGGTATAGAAAACATTTGAAAAACAGGACTCAAACAAAGTAGACTTTTACTGCTCCCTCTTAGAAATTCAGGCATTTCAGGGCTATGGGTGACTCCAGCACATAGCTATCTATGCTGTCCTGAAAGTTTGGTCCTTAGCTCTATGAACTAAGACAGTGGCTTGATCTACAGCCATCATAGCAAAATACACACAAAAACAGTTTGAGAAAGAATATTATATGCCAATCTCATTTATGAATATCTTACATAAAACATTAGCAAAATGTTATATATAACATATAACATATATAATGTAGAGAGAACGTCGATACTAGGAATATAACAGAAATGGTAGTAAAATCAGTGGGAGAAAAAGGATTATGTAATAAGTGGTAAAGACAAATGAAAAACAAGTAAAAACATTATTGTTTCATACCATGTACAAAATTAATAATTTCCATGTGCGTTAAAGTTTGAAAGGCCAAACTTTAAAATAATTAGAGGGAAAAAATTTTTTTTAATTTCAGGTAGAAAATGATCTCTTCATTGAAACATAATCTACAAATTGAAGTATTTCATTTTGAACTATATTAAAGCCTATCTCATAAATAAAGTCAATGTCAAGACAGACTTGGAGAAGATATGTGCAATGAAAAAAAATTATGAAAGATTACTATCCAGAAAACAAAAAAGACTTTTTCAAAGGAACAAGAAAAAATACATAAGGAAAAAAGAGCAACAGACTAAACAAACAATTCATAGAAATAAGACTAAAGGGCAGATGGACATGCATGAAAAGATTATGACTTGCTTTCAGGAAGTACAAATTAAAACAAAGGTGAGATTTGATAAAATCTTTCAGATGGACAAAAATTGAAAATTCTGATACCAAGCACTATTGAGAACAAGAGAGAAAGAGAAACACCTATGTTGCTGATGTGGGTACAAATTGGTATAAATTCTTGAAAGACTAATTGTCACATTCCAGTAAAAGGGAAGATGTCCATACCCTACAACCTAGAAGTACACTTATATGTGTATATCATAGAGAAAAACTGTGCTCATGTTCACTATGAGATATGTACAAGAATGTTCACTGCATCATTGCAGGTAAAAATAAGAAAGTGAAAAGAATCAATTATAGATAGGGAAATAATCTGTTATTGTACATTTTCTTAAATGAAATATTCATTCATAGTGCAGAATGAACAATTTCAGTAATTATCAGCATGGAAATTTTTACAAACAATGTTAAGTGAAAAAGGAAAAAGAATATAAAAGAAAAGTCAAATTGCAAAGCAAATAAAGTACCATTTACGTAAATAAACATATAATATTGTGTTCATGTGTGTGTTTGTGTAGTAAAATTATACAGACTTGTAGAGTTTTTCTGTGTAGATTTCTCTAATGCTAGAAGGAGAAGATCATTAAGAAGGCTTGAGAAGAGGTCCAGAATTAAACTTTATCTGAAATATTTTATTTCTTTTAAAAAATCCAAAAAAATATGGGAAAATATGTTTTCTATTTTGTTTTTATTCTGGAGTTTTTGCATTTAAATATTTTCATAATTAGAAAAGCTTTAAACCAATTCCATATTTAACTTCAGATTACTGAGATAATCCAATTAAAATTAAGAACAAGAAAAGAAAGTCCTCTATTACCACCATCACTTAATGTATTTAATATTATTTTTAATATTTTTTTCAAAATAATGTAACCTAAACCATAAATAAGAGTATAATTACAGAGAAGGTGAAAATTATCATTATTTGCCAACAACCTGCTCACACACCTAGAAAAAGGGTGAATAAAAAAAAACTCTTGGAATATGTAAAAACTATAATATTTTGCCAAATAAAACACAAAAAAATGAGATTCATATGAAATACATAGACACCTATACTTTATAAATATAAAAATAAGGAAAAACTCTAACAGGAAATGTTCAGTGCCTATTTAAATAAGCAACCAAATTCTACTTAGAGATATAAAGCAAATTTTCAGATGGGAAAACTGAATCTTATAAAGGTGTCAGCACTTCCTAAATTAGTTTTATTTTAAGGCAAATTCACAAAAAAATTCACTGTTTTATCTCTGGTTTAAATGATTTTAAATATCATCCTGAAAAGTAAACAGAACAGGATAGCTTTAAAAAGTAGAGTGATGAGTCAGATTTGTTCTTTCATATATTAAAACTTGCCATTCTAGTATATAAATAGATCAATGGAAAATAAATTATGTGTGTAAATCTCCAGAGAAAAAATATTCAAATCAAATCATTATCTGCCAGCATATATCAAGAAAAAATCTTAATGAAATAAAGATAAATGTATATAAAGACATAATAGTTAATTGGAAAAATACAAATTATGCTTTAATTGATACTGGTATGTTAAAGGACTTTCTAAGAATAGAATGAATGTTTTAAAAAAAGCACAAAGAAGGAAAGAGATATTTGAATACATCAATTAAAAGTACTGTTTATCAAATTCTTACAGAATAAATCTAAAGAGTGACAACCTGATTAAAACATCTGTGAAATATATGACAAGAAAATTTTAACAGTTCTAGGAAATAAAAGTTCAGACAAGTAAAGAATCTTCAAGATAAAATGGGCAAAAAGTATAAACAGAGAAGAAAAATGAAGTATAAATAACAAATACATCTATTAAAATTGACAATTTAACATCCACAAATTAAAATATAATTTTCATTGTAACCATAGCAATAATATTACATTATATATTAATGAGCATTTTCTATGATTCAGCCACCATTCAAGCACCACACGTATTTGTGGTATTCTTCATCACAATCTTTATACATAGGTAAAATGAGTGTACCCATTTTACATGATCAGAAACTGACACAGGATGAGATTCAGTTACTTACCCAACGTTAATCATCTTTAAGAAGTGAGAGATCACTTGTAATTCAAGATTTGATTCCATAAGTTCTACTCTTAAATTCTAAAAAGTAATTCAAACAAGTAACCAAGCTGTTATTCAAAGGATAAGGGAATCTAACCTCCATTACATGGAAGTCTTACACAAAGTGAGTTAAAATTTACCTTCTTACGGGAGTTATTTCCAAGGTAAACGTTTAGCTTCCTGAAGTTTCCTAAGGCCGTTTTTCCTATAATGTTCTGTATGACATGCAAGGCTTCCTTCTTGTCTGCCTGGCCCAGGGTTGCAGGAGGTGGGCACTAGAGATCCTTCTAATCCAATCTCACCTGTACACGCCATAACCCTGGGCTGTCTGGGCAGATATTGGAGAATCTATGTTCAGACTTATGTAGTTTCAAAAGGTGTCAAAAGGTGGTTTCATTTTCAAACTACCCCAAAACCTGAAGGAACTTGAGAAATAGAATCTATAAACAATTATAATGAGGGGCACATAACAAAAACCAGTAGGAATAGAGGAATGTAACTCTAAAAATATTAGACCTATGAACAGATAAAAGTAAGAAAAAGGGACTCTAAATAATAAAACTTGCTTTACAAGGGGAAAATAATCTGTAATGTATAATACAATGTTTAATTATAACTGAAGATACACAAAACACTAAAGATAATCATAAATGTTTATGATGCCGATGAAACATGATCTGAGTTGAGTGCAAATTAATTCAAAGAAGAAGCATAAAGTGCAAATAGAAAGCTAATGTTTAATAGTAGTTAATACTATAAAAATATAGTACTAGATGTAGAAAAGTGACAAATTTGAGAATTATAAAATCAAATTTAATACCTTGAAACTGGAAGGGAAATTTAATAGTTTGCCTATTTGAATTATATTCATCTGTTGGGGTGCCAGTGGTTGATCGGGCTTTTGCATATTTGAGCCAACATATTCCTCATCTCAATAATCTCCTGGCACTCCTATATCAAGTGACATGGAAAGCAAGCACTTTTCCCTGGGGAACAGAGGAGAAGCAGGCCCTGCAGCAGGTATAAGTACCCGTTTCAGCCTCCCTGCCTCTATGACTTTCAGAGCCTAGAATTTCATTCAAGTTACAGATTCTTGCCACCCAGACCTAGGCCAGCTGATACCTCTGTCAGACTCCTGGGTTTGGGGGGCCAAGAAGTTCCCAGATGGAGCCTAGTGCTGCTCCCCCTTAGAGAGGCAACTTCTGGCATGCTATTGGGCCTTGGTGAAAATGGAGAGAATCACTGAGAGCTCCAAGGCTCTCCTGAGGCCAGAAATCCCAATCCTGTCCTGGGTCCTGGGTAATCAGAACACTCAACCAGGCAGTGCCCAACAACAGAGGATCATCAAATGGAAGTTGTACCTTCTGGATTGTGCTTGCCTAGGCTCCCAGGAAGTGACACTATTACATGAGAGGTGGCAGAAGTCTCTCAACGATGATCCTGTTGTAATGCCAGATGAAGGCCCTTCCCTCCCTGCGTTGGCATCTTGAGGACCCTGACTCAAGAATGCCCACCAGATTCTCAGTGCTGGTTCACTGATAGATTGGCCAAGCTGAAGCCATCAAGCATCCATCGGGCAGAGCTGCTATTTCTCTTGCCTTGGGCAGGCTATATGCTGCCTCTGGCATGAAGAAAATCAATTGGTCCTTTTAGCCCTAGAACTCTCAGAATCAAGCACCCCCATGCACTTGTTTACTGACCAATGGCTTCATTGTCTGGTCAGGTTCATGGAATGAGATTGGAACCTCAAAGTTTCCCTGGTGTAGGGAAGGAACCTTTGGAAACAATTGGCAGCATGGAAAGGCATTAACTATGTTACTCATGCTGATGTGTATGGCAAGGGTCTGTATCATGATGAACATCATTGGAATAACTTAGCTGATTGTTTGCTAGGTGGTCAAAATGCAATAAACGATAATTGGGCTGGCTCTTACTAAGGGGATTATTAACTTGCTTCTAAAGCCATGAAAGTGTCCAAATCAAGGCATCATCAGGTAATGTTTTCTCTCTGAAAACTGGCTGCCAGCAATGCTGGACTCCTCTTTCATATGGCAAGGCACATGGAAGTATCTGCTGGTCTTTCTCATCTTTTCCAAGCTTCATTGTTTTCAGCTTCTGGCTTCCAGAGCTTTTTCTCTCAGCTTCTATGCTTTTCTCTCCATATTCATCCTGTTTATAAAGACTACAGTAAGAGGATTAAGACCCACTCTGGGTCACACCTTACTGAAGAACCCAATCAAAGGGTACCATCCACAATAGGTTTATACCACAGGGAAGGATTAGCTCCATGGACAGGATTTTTCTGGGGTCCATAAAACCTCAAACTACCATACTGATAAAGGGTCCATAAAACCTCAAAGTATCATACCGATAGAGGAAGTTTTTCAACTCTGATGAGGCCAGAGATTCTCTTATGAGGGAAGCAGAGGATAAGCCTTGCCTGGAGGATGGGGACAATGACCCTACCCTAAATGACATCTGTGAAATATCTGAACTTCCCATGTCTGTGTCCTTTTCTGAGGAATCTACTACCAAACTGGATATGGAAATTCTGACATCATAAATTTATTAGCCCAAAAACACAGAGTCCCTCTCTCATTAAAAGAGAACCAGTCTTCCATTAACTAATGTAAGAGATGCCAACTACAAGCCAAAGCCACAAAAAGGCCTTTAAGGGCTATGACCAGAGGGACAATACTGGGCCAACCATGGCAACTGGACTACATTGGCCCTCTTCTGCCATCCCTATGCCTTCAGGCTGTGACCTTGCCTTTCCAGTGCATTGTGTAGACATGGTACATATATGGGATACCTTGGAAAAGCAACTCTGCCACACCTTCAGCTACCCAGATGACATCTCCTCTAACCAAAGATTCCACTTGACTGCACAATCCTCTCAATGATGGGTCTAGATTAACAGAATTAGATGGACCTTCCACATTGCTCACCATTCACAGACAGCGGGCCTTGTGGATAACTTTAATGACTGCTTTAAAAAGGAGCTTCACCCCAGTGACAGAGTTGGACTCATTTGTGTTTTCCCTATACATGACTCTTCTGCCCCATCTATTTGAAACTATAGCTAGTACTAGACTTGATAGGTGTATGTCCAAGAGACATAAATCTTTGGGCTGTCCATGTGCACTTAGGCCCTGAATTTCAACAGAGTTGCAATACCTACTCTCCAGTTCATTGGACTCACCCAGGACATCTAACAAGAATATGATGATGGACAGCACCCATCCCAAGGAAGAGAAAGAGTCTGCAACTGCTAGCAAGATAGTTCCATCCATCAGCCCCATGGGATCTAATCCTCCTCTCAATTAGAGGCAGAGTGGACATCACCATCCCAGCATCCTCAGGATTGAGGAATGAATGATGGACTAGAGTAGACTTATGGTTACTCTACTATAGACTTATTGTTATTCTAACAACGGAAGAACTTTTATCACTGATGTGGAGGCAGTGGCCACCAGAAATTCTGAGGGGAGCAAGGGGGAAAAACAGGTGTAATACGGGGGCATTTTCAGGACATTGGAATTGTCCTGAATAATGTTACAATGATGGATACAGACCAATATAAATTTTGTCATAACTTACAAAATTGTGTAGGACAGAGTGTAAACTATAATGTAAACTATAATCCATGCTTAGTGGCAATGCTCCAATGTGTATTCATCAATTGTAACAAATGTACCACACTAATGAAGAGTGTTATTAATTTGGGAAAGTGTGGGAGGGATAGGGAGTGGGGCATATGGGAATCCCCTATATTTTTAATGTAACATTTTATGTAACCTAAAGTATTTTAAAAATAATAAAAAGGTATGAAAAAATAAAGTAACTATTGATAATGAAAAAAAAAAGTTACTACTGATAATGCAAAACAAAAAATATTAAATAAATAAAAAGGAGCTTCACAGTCTAAATCCTCACAACCCTCTTACTAGGTGGACTGTCCACCTTACTTGGGTCCTCTGGAACTTGAGCTCAGCAATTCCTCTGCAGGGAAACACAGCCTTATCCCACTTCTTAGCATAGGAAGGAGCGTGGGTAGAGGAGTGTGATGGTTAAGTGCATGTATCAACTTTGCTAGGTTATGGTGTCCAGTTGTTTGGTCAAGCAAGCAATGACCTGATTGTTACTGTGAGGATATTTCATGGATTTAAATCGTCAGTAAGTTGATTGCATCTGTGGCTGATTAGATCTACAGTCACCTAAGGAAATTGCCCTCAACAAAGTTGAAGGTCTTAAAAGGAGAAGTGATGATTTCAGCAATCAGAAGAAAGAATTTCCATCTCCACTTCAGACAGTCAGCATCTCCTGGGAAATTCAGAAAACATTTATCAGAGTTCCCAACTTGCAGCCTGACTATGATATTTAGACTTGCCCATGCCCACAGTCACACGAGCCAATTTAATCTCATAATATTTACATATATATAATTTCTTGTCTGTCAGTTTTGCTTCCCTGGAGAACCCTGATTAATACAGGGAGCAACCAAGGTTTTGCTGTGCTTCCACCCTTAAATCCATCAAGATAAAAAATGGCCCCAAAAAGGGAACCAAGGACACACCACTTGAGAATCTCCTTTTCAGCCACTGTCAGGTTATCATCCTGCTTTTTAGCCCATTACAACTTCCACACAATTCCTAGGATGGTGGGAAGTTAGAGCCTGCAGAGGGGTGGTATAATGGAAGTGAGCCTAGAAGTACATGCATACTAGAGGTTACCAGATGATGCCTACTCCTGGTTAAGCCATCAGTCCCCTTGGGAACTGTGGTGGTTTGGAGGTGTATGTCCCCCAGAGAAACATCTTCTTAAACTTAATCCATTCCTGTGGGTGTGAACCCATTTTAAATAGGACTTTTTAATGAGGTTACCTCAGTTAAGGTATGGCCCATCTCAAACAGGATGGGTATTAAACCTATTACTGGAATCCTTTATAGCAGAATTATATTCACACAGATCAAAAGAAAACTATGGAGAGCAAGAAGCTGAAGGTGAATGAAACCAGAAGAGAAGAGATAGGCCAGGAGTAGCCACCAGGTACAATATCATGTGACAGAGGAGCCCAGACCAAGGATTATAGGCATTCAGCCACAGAATGCCAGTCTTCAGGGAGAAAACATCACCTTGATGGCCTTGATGAAGCCTTGATTAGAACTTGATTTGGACTTTTCCAGTCTCAAAACTGTGAGCTAATAAATTCCCATGGTTTAAGTCAACCCATTGCAAGGTATGTGATTGAACAGCAAAGGAAGCTAAAACAGAAACAGTCATGGGATACCTTTGAAGAATTCAGACAACTCCCATCCATCAAGAAGATGTGGAAGTGGGCTGGGAGATATGGGTAAGGCACTCAGACCAATTGGAAAAAGGTAAAGAGCGAAGTTATAGCTCAAGGCAAGAGACAGACAGATCGTGTGGCCTGAGAGGGAAAAGATAAATCACTCAAATAGGTTGAGAAAAGTGTTTCCCTGGGAAGTGGCTGCATGGCCACCCTGTCAGGATGTTACTGCTAACCAGCTCCTGTTTTCTGCCTGGTGGCAACCTGAAAGAAAAACACCTCCTTCCTACTCTGACCTGGGCCATCCAGAATCTGAATGACTTCTGGATTTGTCATCTGACATCTTGCTCCTTCTTCCCTCTTTGACAAGTCCACACGGCCACTCAAGGAGCCTGATTTCCCCTGCCTCACATTTGTACTAACATTGGAAGTCCCTGTGACTAAGATAACAGCACAGCCATTGGTGGTGCACTCTTCTTCTCCACACCCCTAGACAACTCGTCAGAATACAACAACTTTTGATGTAATCAAACTGGCAAATGGCTCAGTCATCTTTCTTCTACTTTCCCAAGATGACTGGTAACTCTTTAGGAGTGGGCTGTTCCCCTCCAAAGTTTATCTTCCTCCATGGAGGAAATAAAACTTCACCAGTGGTGCCACTCCTTGCATAGGTCACTGGACAGTGAAGGGACAATGCACCCTTGGATTTCTGACAGTCCCCTTGAAAGTTAATAACCAATGTGAGACTTCACATTTGACTGCTCCCTTCTATTTATTACCCCAAGCATAATGGTGGGGGTCCATCATTCTAGACTCATGTCTTTTGGCAAGTCTTTATTGTCCTGACTGGAGTAAGCACCAATGAACACATGATACACAGTCTTTCAGTCACTTTGGCTGATATTGCTGAGTTCACAGAACAAGTCCTTCAGGCTCAACCAAATCATTAGACTCTCTAGCCAAAGTAGTGCTTGATAATCATGTTTCTTTGGAGTTCCACCTAGCCCAACAAGGAGGCATATGTGCTATTGTCAATACTTCCTGCTTCACATGGTTTGATATTGTAAGGGAGGTGGAACAAGAAGTGACTAAAATTCAATGACAAGCCCATTGTTTGCAAAGTGTACAACCAGATTCCATGTAGGACCTCTTCAGCTGGCTCCCAGGGATTTTAGAGGCCATGGATGTAATCACTCTCCCAACAGGCCTAATCCCTGCTTGAAGTAATGGTATGCCTAAGCAAAGCCCTCCCCTTGGGGTATATAAATACCCAAACCCCAGGCAGCACATGTGTTCTTCAACTCCATCCACAGACCCTGACCCAAGCAATAGGCCTCCTGAGGGACTGGCCACAATGGGAGCTCTTCAGCCCTGCTCTTTTGGACCATTTGTGCTATATAAGTAATAAAGCAATCATTTGCTGAAAGTGTGTGTTGTGCCTGAGCCCATGTTCCCACGATGCACCATGTAGTAGCTCACTTCACATGTCTTCCTAACTCCTCACAAATTTCCAACAGGCTTCAAATCTCTGAATGATTTCGATCCTACTAAGCAAATAACCAGTGAAGAGTAACCATAGCATATTTCTGGTGTTTACAGTGACATTGGGTATGGAGAATGCCAGCTCCCCCAGAGAATTACCCAGCAGGACTAGGACTCAGGCTTGTCTGAGGTCTGTGTCTGCATTTGAGTGCCTTGCTTAACATTTAACACCCTACCTTTGTTTTTCCATTATCAATTTTACAGGCAAAATATTTTGCTTAATCTGTCAGGCACTGCGATGGTTAGGCTAATGTGTCAACTCAGCCAGGTAATTGGGTCCAGGTGTGTGGTCCAGCAAGCACTGAGCTAATTGTAATACAAGAGCATTTATGGACTTCGATCACCAGTGAGTTTACTGCATGGATGGCTGATTACATCTGCATCAGCAAGGGGTGATGCTTTTATCCAATCAGTTGAATGCCTTAAAAGGGGAAATGATTTCAACATTCAGAGAGAATTTCGCAGCTCGTCTTTGGACAGCCAACTTCTCCCAGAAACTCATCAAGGACCTTTCATTGGACTTTCATTGGAGCCCCTGGTTTGCAGCCTGCCTGTGGAGCCTGGACTTGTGCATCCCTACAGTCGCGTGAGAGACTCTCATAAAATCTCATATTTTTGACAGATGTCTCATGTTGATTCTGTTTCCCGAGAGAACCCTGACTAATACAGGCACCCAAAAGCGATTTGTTTAAGCAATGAAAACAAATTGAAGTATTTTAACTTTCCCAATTTTTTCCTTATTGTTTTATTGTCTTACTACTGTTTATATCAAATACTATATAACTCTATTAACATATAAAGCATTATGTTTAATTTATATAATTTCAAAAAAATTTAAAATTCTTCTTTTTTAACTTTTATTTCTTTCATAGCTAGCATCTTAGAAATGTCTCTGAAGTTTCAGGTTCAGCATAATTTTGTCAGTAACATTTAACTACTAAATATGTGCTTATAAATCTAATCCCAAACTGCCTATATGGGTCAGGATTTTTGCTAAATAAAATAGAATCCACTCTAGCTAATTTAAAAAGAAGGAATTTATTGCAAGGTAATAAATAGTTATAGATTCTTTAGAAGAGCTAAAGATATAGAATAGAAGCTGAGTTATCCAGAATGACTCACAAGGTCAAACTTGGTTGCCAAGAGAGCAATACCAGTGACAGCAATAGAATTTAGAAGCTATTGGCTTCAGAGTCACACTGCTCCTACCCTTATCCAAAGGGCACTGAGTCAGAAGGCTGCTTGACACATTTTGAAGCTACCTCTACACCTCTCTACTCCAGAACAACGCAATTTCTACCATATTTCACATCAACAAAAAAGAACCCCAAACCCTGCATTTCTCCCCACATGACTTGGTTCCAAATCAAAGCCCTTTGATTATACATCAGAGCAGCAGACTTTAAATCATACAGAAACATAGCTACAAGAGACTAAAAAATGTAACTATAAGCTTTCCAGTCTCCAAGGGAAATGGGTTTGGAATGTTGGTTGAAGATGTTTGGGACACTTACTGAAAGAACCAATCAACAACAATGGCCTCACAGGCATAGAAAAGCCAGAATCGCAGATGGAGTAACAAATGACTGCATAACAAAAATAAAAATGGAAATATGCACAAGTATATTTATTTATATATAAGGCTATTATCATTTTCAATCTTGATAATATGCAGTTTAGTTTTGAACAGCACTTTCTTAAAATTTTTTAATAAAACAGATACTTATTATTTTAATAGTTAAATTATTAAAAGTCCATGAAAGTTGTCAAAATGAACAATTTATGAACAATAATCAGAGAATAAATGTAAAAGGTAATAAATATGTATATAAAATCATACATATATATATTTATATTTTTCTTAACAATGATTGAGACTATTGACTATTCAAGTTAAAATAAAAACAATGTACTGTGATATTTTAGGATATACATTAGTAAAATATATGATGGCAATAATACATGGGGTATATGTGTGTAATAAATGAAGTTGTACTGTTGTAAAATTTTTACACTGTTCTCTAGAGCCACCACTATCAAATAATACAAACAAGCATTTATCCCAGTTACACAAAGGTAGCTGAACATAAAATCAATAAATATAATGTACCATATTAACATAATAAAGAAAAACCACGTGATCATCTCAATTGAAGAAGAAAGGCATTTTTAAAAAATCCAACACCTCTTCCTGATAAAACACTTAGAAAAATAGGAATTGAAGGAAATTTCCTCTATATAGTAAAGGGCATATATGAAGAGCCCACAGTTAACCTCATACTCAAGGGTGAAAGAAGGAGAGCTTTCCCTCTAAGATCAGGAAGCAGACATGAATGCCCACTGTCACCATTGTTATTCAACATTGTAATAAAAGTTTCCACTAGTGCAATTAGGCAAAAGAAAGAAATAAAAGGCACCCAAGTTTGAAGGGAAGAAGTGTTTAACTTTCTCTATTTGTAGGTGACATGATCCTATATAAAGAAAATCCTGCAAAATACACAAAAAAGCTACTAGAACTAATCGACAGATTGAGTAAAGTGCAGGACACATGATCAACACCCCCCAAATCAGTAGTGTATCTATACATTAGTAATGAACAATCTGAAAAAGAAACCAAGAAAAATTCTATTTACAATAACAACTAAAAAAGTCAAATATTTAGAAACAAATCTAACCAAAGATGTAAAGTATTTGTACACAGAAAACTACAAAACAACTAAAAGAAATAAAAGAAGATCTAAATAAATTGAAGGACATTCTGTGCTCATGGATTAGATGACTAAAAATTGTTAATATATCAATTTTACCCAAAATGATTTACACATTCAATGCAGTATAAGTGAAAATTTCAAAATCCTCTTTTACAGAAATTGAAAAGTGGAAAAGCCTTAGACAGTGGAAAAAGGCAAGATAGTGAACTAAAAACCATAAATTTGGGGAAGGAGGAGTAAAACTCTTGTTTTTGAAGACAACAAATTACGCACTTGGAAAATCCAAAAGAATCTATAAACAAGCAGAACTAATAATTGAATAGAGTAAGGCCACAGGATACAAGATCATTTTATAAAATAATTTCTTTTTCTCTATAGCTCAGCACAGTTAGAATTCATATTTAAAAACAATTCTGAATATAATAGCATAAAAATTAAAATGCCTATGAATAACTCTAACAAAATATGCAAGAGTTCTATGAAACATTTATGAAATACTACAAATCAATTACGAAAAATATTAAATAAGAACTAAATAAATGGAGATATATAAAATATTCATGGACCAGACAACTCAATATTCGTAAAATGTCAAATCTCCCCCAAATGATCTACAGATTAAAATCAATCTCAATAAAAATCCTAAGAAACACTTTTATAAATTAACAAGTAAATTCTAAAACATTCATTTATGGAGAGGAAAAGACATTGAACAGCTAAAAATGTTTTGAATGGCCACATCAATTTTGAAAAGTAAACAAAGATAAAATTTGAAAGTCTTGTAATATCTGATTTCAAAACTTACTGCCAAGCTATGAAAGAGACAGTGTTTTATTGGCAAAAAGTTAGTCAATCCATTAGAAAAAGGAATATTTTTAACATATATTCCTATAACAACTGGATATCATGATTGCGTAAAAATGAATCTTGATTCCATACCTAATTCCACATACAAAAATTATTTCAAGTTGGATCTTGGACCTAAACATAAAATGTAAAACTTTTAGAAGAAAACATGGAATATTTTCACAACCTCAAGGAACTCAAAGATTTCTAGGAGAGAACAACAAAAACAACAAAATACAAATACTGACAGAAAAAATTGATAGATTAGAAGTCTTTAAAATTAAAAATGTCTGCTCCTCAAAAGACACAATTTAGATAATAATATGCAGGCCATAAACTTGGAAAACTACTCACAGCATATATGTCTGAAGAAGCACTTGCATCCAAGACATATAAAAAACCTTTATAAATCAATAATTAAAATATGAGCAATGCAACAAAATGTGAGTAAAAGATGTGAGTAGACAATTTACAAAGGAATGTTTATGAATGATGGATAAGCATATGTAAAGATGTCCAATGTCACTAATTACCAGAGAAATGCAAATTAAAACCACAATGAGATACAACTTCATGTCAGCTAGGATAACTAAAATAAAAAGCTTGACAAAATCAACTAATCATGAAGTGGAGCAATTGGTACTTTCATACATTATAGTTGGGAGTATAAAATGGTCCAATCCCTTTGGAAAAAATTGGAATTTATTTATAAATTTAACAATACATTTACTCCGTGACCTCAGTATCCAAGAAATATATCCCATATATAATACTCAATATAAAATATTATATTATTCAATAATAAAAACAATGAGCTACTGGTAAGCCCAATGATTAGCTGAGCAAAATAAGCTGGATAACAAAAAGTACATACTGTGTGATTTTATTCACGAAATTCAAAAACAAACAAAATTATTATAAGGAATAAAAATCAGATAATTGTTGGAGGGGCATTGGAGAGTAGAACTGACTGCAAAGGGAATTTTATGAAGGGATAGAAAGGCTATTAATCTTGTTATGAGTTATGTTCACAGAGTAAATGTCATTGCTAAATCTCCTTTAACTGAACAGTTAAGATTTGTGAATTTTGTTTGTGTTAAAGATAGTTAAATAAAAATATCACAAAATTTTAAACATTTTTTGTGAGATTTAACTAAGACCATTTATGCAGCTCATAGTATGTTCACCACTTTGTATGAGTAACTTGCAAAACAAATCACTCCTTATGGATGACAACACATTTTAGTTCTAGTTTTACCATACGTCACATTTACATATTCCCCCTAATATTTGTAAGGGATTTCTTTTGAAAAGTTTTCAGAGGTATGAAGACTTAAGGAGCACCATGAAGGTAGTATATTTATTATGATAACAGAAATAACTGATAATCGTTTTCAGAAATGAAATAAAGACAACACACTCTCATGAAAAATATTCACCACAAAAATAATCATATTTCTCAAGCATATGTAAGCTTATATTGAGATATTTAAAAGTTATAGTAAAGGCATATTTATATTTGTAAATAAAAATAACCATGCTACTCACTTTTGGTCTGAGAATTTGCATTCTAAGGTATGTCACTGAATATCATTTTTTGGTTGATTTATTACAAGCCTTTGAGATTAGACATTAACAAAGAAAATGCTGACACAGTCTTAGTTCTGGCTGTCAGACTGATTGCATTATAATTAGATAAGAATTTAATGATATTAACTGAAGATGAGCAGAAAAACACCACAGATAAATTAGACAAACAGGATTTATGACACTTCATTTCTAATGAGAAAAAAATTACATAATAAAACACTCAACCCTTCAAAATCAGCATAACCAACATAGACTTGTTATCCTACTGGGGCAGAAATTTGAATATGACAACCTTTAAAGTTCCTGAAATAAGCATTGCTTTGCAACAGGATATAGATTTAAAATGAGTTCATTTTTGTAGCAGTTTTCACATAAGCCACATTGGGACTCTATTGAGGAACATGAAGCTTGTTAAATGAAAGACCAGTGAGTCACTCTCCAGTGGGATAAAAATAGAATGAGACTGACAAACATAATCTGCAAGAAAATTAGTTCAGCAGTAGGTAAAGCAGTGAAAAAAAAAGTATTAATTGTCAAATATGCAAGAAAGTATTAGGAAGTGGGAGTAGTTTTATGGATTCAAAATAGCTAGGTTCACTAACATGAAGAGCATGCTCACCAAATGAAATAAAAATTAATTTAACCTAGGTTAATTTTTTTAACTTTTAATCAGAATAAATGTATTTTAGAAAATATGAATGATTAATAATGAATCAATTCTAAAATATAGGTAATTCTTCCTGGTATTAATTAAAGGGAAATTGTCCCTAATTTAAAAAATGAGTAAAGGGCTTATTAGAATGATATTGGCAAGCATTAACACTTCAGACATTTTAAGGGAAAAAATGAAATATTAGATACAGTTGGCAGATGAAAAATATATAAATTAATCCTAAATTATTTTTAAAAGGCTCTTTCACAGCTCCTTATAGCAACAGTACCTCATTCACCTTTGTAGAGGAGAAGGTAGGTTCTAATTTTATAAGCTGCCTTACAATTAAGACTTTCTTTTATCAACTCTGTTTTTCAGAGATGAAGGCATTTGAAAAGTAGTTGATTTGTGTAAAGGTGAATTATCTCTTTGGTATGTCACAGATGCATTATCATCCTGTAACTTACTTTTAAGATTACAAAAAAGGGAAGAGTTATCTATAACTCAGATGTGTTCATGTTTTATGTTGATTCTTCTATTTTGTGCAATTATAAAAACAAGTTCTAACTCTACCTAATTTTAAACTACTTTGGTGAAAAGTACCTAAAAATGTACCATTAAGAAGCCATGTGTGCAGAAAAATTTCTAATAAAAATAAAGAAATGCTCTGCAAAGCTTCCTAATTTTCTTGGACTATCAATATCTATGCCTTTGAATATTCCATAACTTATTGTCTTAAAGCAGTAGAAATCTGTTTATACTGTTGTTTACAAATTAGAAATTCAACAAAAAGAAACCATATTTTTCTAAAATTTTTAGTCAATGCACTAATTCTCTATGTTTATGGGGTCTTTGATTATGGCAAATACTTATTTGGGATTCAAAAGTACTAATGAATCAAATGTTTATTAACTAACTAGTATGTACTTGAAATTTCTTAATGAGCACAAGCAATGCCACCCAAGAACTCACAGTTTAGACATAGAGACATGAGGAGAGAAATAAATGAAGCACTAAAACAACATGAAAAGTGATGAAGCTAAATATGGAAACATCGAGGAGAGGGTCCTGACATGTTGGACTATACCAAGAAATACAATCTTGCTTTGTTTTCTTTTTTAAAAAATAAAATTTTATTGAAGTATATCATTCATACATGAGCATACATAAACAATAAGGGTATAGTAAAAGTTGTGAACTTACAAAACAAACATGCATATCATCCTACAGGGCTCCCATATGTCACCCCACCACCAACACCTTGCATTGTTGTGAAAATATTTTTTACAAACTATTAAATTGTTTTATTCTCTTCCTGTTTTTTTAGAGAGAGAAGAAAGTAGTTTACTGAGGAGATTGGAAATGTGGAGGAGAGAGAGGACATTCCAAACAGAGGGAACAGCATGTGTGAAAACATGCTAGATGAGAGAAAGACTGGCTCAGGGCACATATTGCTAACTTATTACTCAGGCGGGGTTGTATCATGGATACCCGTGCAGATGATCAGTCTGCCATGGTAGAGAGGGACCAGTAGGGTCCCATGTACTAAAGAAATTGAATTTTGTCCTGAAACACCTAAGAGGAGACACTGATCAGAGGAGAATCAGGGAGAATGGTGCTGTGGAATCCATGAGAAGGCAGAGTTTCAGACCATAGTAAAGTGGTCAAGAAAATCAAAGTTAGAGAAATGTCAAGTAAAAATAGAACTAAAAAGAGTTTTTGTATTTGGAATTAGGTAACTGGAAGAATCTCTTTCAAGACTAGAAATTTGACTAGATACAGACTGGTGGTTTCTACTCTGAATACAGCCCTAGAGATATCATAGAAACCAAAGGAAGAGTGATGAATCACAGAACTAACTCTCACTCTCTCTCTCTCTCTCTCTCTCTCTCTCTCTCTCTCTCTCATCTGGGAAATGATTCTGGCAGCATTAAAAGCCCAGGCACTTTGGAAGGAGGATAGGTGGGAAGGGTTTCTAGAGTGCCACATCACTCTAGTCAAATTTTTGTCCTCAGCCAATGGAGCATGAAACTGAGTAACATCTGACCTTTCCTTCTGGCTCCACTCTATCACCCCATGGGTTTCATATCAAGGAAGCAAAGAAGAAAGCAATTCAACTATGAGGAACTTGGAACTTTCTTGGGAAGATGAATTCATCTGGTTCATGTGTCTCTGTGAATGAGGTGGGGTTCAGATGACAAACAAGAAATAGTGTCCCGTAAAACAGAAGCTCTCTTTCCTGAGGTGTACTTATCACACCCATATCTCCACTTTTTAAAATTTATCTGGAGCATCAGAAGTTGGTGCTTAGGCTTTTAAACTTCACCCAGGTCGACAATAACAATTATGAAAGTTGATAGCACCAAGGATGTATGTACTTACAGTAAAAAACAAAAAGACATCTGAGGAATGCAAGCACTGCTTAAAAATAAAGTAAAATAAATATCCTAACAACTTATAACATCAAGAATTAATGTACCATATAGAATAAAAATTTAAAATAAGCATAACAAATATGCTCAAAGAAATAAAAGAGGATGCTAGAAACATGAAGCAGAAACAAATATTTGTGAAGAGGAACCAATTGGAAATACCAAGTATGAAAACATAGTAATTAAAATTAAGAATTCAATGGATGAGTTTAAAGACAAGATTGGCTATAGCTGAATAAAAATTCATATAACATTGTACAATTTTTTTGTCCATTAAAAAAGCAAACATTTTGATGTCCTACATTACCTTCTGTTGGGAAGGATGTGGAGCAGTGAGAACACTCATACACTGCTAGTAGGAGTATAAAGCATTATGAAGAGCCATTTGTATGACCTATAAAGTTAAAGATGGACAAACCTTATAACTCAACTATCCTAAATCTAGGTATATATTGTAGAGAAACACTTGCACATTTTCACCAGCCAAGAGTAGTGTCATGGAAGTTGTAAAAGATTTCACCTCCCACCTCCCATAAAAGAATCTATTCCTCTCTTGTTTCCCTATCTCAATAATTGAAACTACCAACCATTAACCAAAGCCTAGGAAGCATCCCTGATTTCTTTTTTCTCCATCTCTACATTGCCATGCTACACAGTCACGATCGTTGTTCATCTCAGATCTGGTCCACTTGATATCACTTTTGCTCCACTACAAGTCATTCCCCATGGAAGAACCAGAACGTTCTTTTGAAAACATGGAGTATGTTACTCCTTACTTAACACTACAATGGTTTCCCATTACATTTAAAATATGATTCAAGCATACTTATTATGGATTACGAAGTCTAGTATGTGTTTCTTCTTGCCTTATCCTTGCTAGTCTCCCAGCATTTACCACACTGGACAAAAAAGCTTTTTTTTTTTTTTCCTTTTTTTTAATAACTTAAATAACATTAAGTTGGATCCAACATAGGATAGCATAGTTAATCTTCCTTTTTTTGAAATGGTTTTCCTTTCTTTGGCAGTTTGAGACTATTTAATCAATCACAAAAAGAGAAAGATTATGTTTGTAAACTAATCTGTTTTTCTGGTGCGATACCATTTGATTGCATTAAATTCAGTTGAGGGGCCTTTGATTAGATTACTTGACCATATTGCTTTAGGGTTTCTGATTGGACTACATCATGAGGACTGACTCAGGTTGAGTCCTCACTCCCTTGTTGGGTCTGATATAAATGGACTCTCACAGACAAAAACAGAAAAAGGAAGATGCCATATTGATCCTGCTGTGTAAGAGAGAGAATCGCTTAAGCAGGAAGCCCCAAGAGGCTGGGCCCACAGAGCAGCTCAAAAGGAGATGAATATCCCACACCACCATCTTTCAACCGTGTGACACAACACCCGCAGTGGATATACACATCCTGGGGCCTTGCCACCGAGCATGGACCACAGTTCACATCATAGACCACACTCTCTCCAACACAGTTCTGCATGGTATATGCTGATGGAAAATGGCCTACATCTGTCGCCGCAACGCCACTCAGGAGGTGTGGGAGGTGGGGAACATGGGAACCGCTATAATTTCTGAGTAATATTTAGGTAATCTTAGCACCTTTAAAAATACATATATATATATAAAACATAACATTTATGTAAACAAATGCACATATATGCATATGTATTTATATATCATTTTACAAATATTTGTATGTATTGTGAAAAATGATTTTTACCCACAATAAAAAAAAAAAAAGAACAACAACAACAAAAAGGAGATGAATAGCCTAGAGGAGAAGGCTGAAACCTCGGCAGAGATTGGCGGCCCTCTTGCTTTGAGTCGTGGCAACACACTAGGATCTACAGTAGCTGACTTTGGTGAGAAAGCATTTCTGATGATGTCTCAGTTTGGACTTTTCACAGTCTTGGAACTGTAAGCTTTTACCCCAAATAAATAGCCTTTATAAAAGCCAACACATTTCTGGTACTTTGCATTAGCAGCCCTTTGGCAAACTAAAACACCTTCCATGCCTCCACATTCTATTTGTCAACATTGCCTTCTCAGTTATAATGCACCTTTTCATTGGCTTTCCCAGATCACCCAAACAATCTTATCTAAAGAGGCTCTTTAGTATCTGTCAAATCACCTTGCATTATTGGCCTCTTAGCCCCTATCAGTATCTGAAATTAACATGTTTATTGGTTGTCTTGTTTGTTGATTGTCTGGGTCTTCCTTCCACACATCATTGTCACAAAAAACCTGCATCCTTTTATGTGTTATTTAACACTGTAATATCAGAGTCTACAATATTATAAGAACCCATTAACTATTTTTTAAATTAATACATAAATTAATAGAATCTAAAGTCTGGAAAATGTTAGAGAATGACCTGGAGAAAAACAGATAACAATGAGAAAGAGGAAAGGCTAGAAAATGTTATAGTTGGTTATCATTAATCAAAAAAGCAGAGAATTCTACAGAAGACCATCAAAGCAATATTTTAGAGCTGGCTATCTTAATTCTATTTAAAATATCCATAAGAGATTCCATCTTCAAGGTACATGAGAAGTAATGATTAGGAAAATAGGTAAAAGGGACTTTTTGTTTTAAGAGGCTAAAAGTGTAGAAATATTTATTGGTAATGCAAGCTACTAAGGATAAACTGACAAAGGTGAGGGAATTAGTGATAGAGGATGATGGGTATAAAGGTGTAGAAATGGGAAAGAAGGTGTTGCACATGTGTATAGGAGTTTGCAGTTTTGGTTATAGTTTAAGGATGGCAAGAATGATTCAATCAATATAAAAGAAATATTCATTAAGCATTTATGAACTAAAAATCCACTTATTAGCAATTGTCTTAGTTTGCTAGGCCTGCTGTAACTAAGACCCACAGACTAAGTTGGCTTACACAACAGAAATTTATTGTCTCACTGTTCTGGAGGATAGAAGGCTGAAGTCAAGAACTTGGCAGGTCCATGCTTCCTCTGAAATCTATAGAGTTCTGGCAGTGGTAAGAAATCCATGAAGTTTCTTGGCTTGTGGCACAACTCAATCACTGCTTCTGTCACGAGGCTACGTCTCTCTCCCTCTCTGTCTCTCTCTACTGTGTCCAAATTTTATCTGCTTATGGAGGCACCAGTCATATTAAATTAAGACCCACCCTAATCAATTTGGTCTCATCTTAGCTAATATCTTCAAAGACCCTACTTAAAGCTCACATTCACAGGATTTAGGACTCAAGCATGTATTTTAAGGGGACACAATTCATTCAACAGCAAACATTGATATATTTTCAAATTCCATGGATCTGACAATCTAATAGGAGGGGGAAATTATTCCAGTATCACATTAATAAATGTATAAGTACAAACTGATATAGGAACCAAATGAGGGAACAATTCCACAAAAATATAAATAAAAAACATAGTTCTATGAAAGATATTTGATCTCATACTGAAGGTAAGTGGGAGTTCCTATCAGAGAGAGGAGTAACAGTCAGATGAAAAAAGCTTATTCCAGAAATTAAAGATGGTCAGTGTCACAGATGCCAAGAGGATGAGTAGGTCAAAACATAGGAGATAAGACTTAAGTAGTAAGCAAAGACCATGCCATACAGAGATGTTTTCTTTTATTTTGTTTTATTTTTAACTATATTTAAAATTGCGGGTGTTTTTTATTTTGGTGGCAGTAAGGAATAATTAAAGAGTTTTAGGATCAAAAGTGGCAAGGATTATATTAGGAAAATGTATTCTGGAGGTTATATATAGAAGAATTGGAAGGAGGGCAGGATGGATGCAAGCTGACCCGTCAGGAGGCTAACATAGTTCTCCGGGAGAGAGACAGGTAATAGTGAATTGGACTAGAGTACAGTGAGTGGAAATATAGAGAAGCAGCAGATTCAACAAAATTTTTGAGACGCACAATCCACAAAATTTGGTGATGGGTTTGATACAGGACAGGTGTCAAGATGTGAGAGAAACGAATGAGCCAAAAATAATTCCTAAGTTTCTGGCTTGCATAACTAGATGGATAAAATTGTTATTGTCTGAGGTAAGGAATAAAGCTAGTCAAGGACCAGATGTGGAAGTAAAGATTATAGGTTTGGTCTTAGACATGCTGAGTTTGATGTACATTTGAAGCATTCATATGGTGACACATTTCACTGAAGTCTTTGGTGGGGAAAGTAGAGAAGGAAAAATGATATATAGAGCTGAGAATAAAGTTCTGAAAAATGTTCTCCAGGGTAGTTTATTATTTTACACAAAATATATTAATTTAATCAATAAAATTCCATAATAATTTACTTTTTATTATTTAAAATGATTCAGGCATTTGAAATAAATAAATTTGAAATAAGTACATTTGAAATAAATAAATAAATAAAATTGAAATTTATTTACATTTGTTTAACATATTATGGTCATTATTTTTTTCAGACCATAAAAATGTACAATTGGGCAGAGGTGGGAAGATGGTGGAGCAGCAAGATCCAGGACTCAAACTTCCCATGAAAAAAAACTATTAAACAGGCAGGAACTGTCTGAAACAACTAATTTGAAACTCTGGAAGCCAGGAGAACATTGTACAGCAACCAGGGAAGATCAGGAGGAAGAGGCTGATAAATTATGGTAAAGAACAATAAATTGCTCTCTCTGCACGAGAGCTACTAGCACCCAACCCCACTCTCACGGCAGGCCACCATGGGATTAAGCCCCTGGTTAGCTTGCTGGTGGCAGAAAAGGACATAAAAATCCTCTTCCATAAGACTAGGAGCACACACAGCCAATCAATGATCATGACTTTTGATTAGCAACCTCGTATGCTGGCTCTGAGGGCAGCCATTATTTCAGCCTGCCCTGGACACAGGTGGTGGCAGCAACTGTTTCAACTCACCGGGGTAAGAGCAGTGGATGTCATTGTTTTAAACCAATCCAAACAGGAGAAGAAGTGGTGGAGACATAAAGATACTGTGCTTCCTCTAGGCTGCAACGGACAGTTAGCAGAAAGGCTGCATGCTGGGCAGGCCAGGAAAGCTCAGGTTTGTGGAGTCATTGGAGAAACTTTTGGCATCCTTCCTGATTCCCTCCTCAGGGCACTTTGGGGCCAGGTTGCACCTCCTTCCTGGGTCCCTAGCTCTGACTTAGTTGGGAAAGAATGACTTAAGAAAGTCTTCTCAGTGTGCCTCTATTCTCAGAATATGCCCTCCAGGCAAAAGCAGCTTGTGACAATGAAAGGAGTACAAGAAACCATAGAGGTGGAAAGTCTGGGGCAAAGGCCTGCCACTTTCAAATACCCAGAAGAGGGAGTTTTGTCTCCCGGGAAACAGAGGGGACAACCAAACCCTGTAAACAGGGGACTAAATATTGGTAAGACACCAATCCTACCCAAAGTGATTTATAGATTCAATGCAATCCCAATCAAAATTCCAACAACCTTATTTGCAGAAATGCAAAAGCCAGTCATGAAATTTATATGGAAGGGTAAAGGACCCTGAATATCTAAATTCATCCTGAAGTTGGAGGACTCATACTTCCGCATCTTAAAACTTATCACAAAGCCAGAGTAATCAAAACAGACTGGGACTGACACAAACACAGACATATAGACCAATGGAATCAAATTGAGAACTCAGATATCAGTCCTCACATTTATAGCCAATTGATTTAGACTTTACACCCAAAGCACAAGCAACAAAAGAAAAGATAGATAAGTATGACCTCATCAAAATTGTAAACTTTTGAGCCTCAAAAGACTTTATAATGAAAATAAAATGATAACCTACACAATGGGAGAAAATATTTGGAAACCACATATCCAATAAAGGATTAATGTCCAGAATATATAAAGAAATCCTTCAACTTAACATTAAAAAAACTACCCAATTAAAAAATGGGCAAAAGTCTTGAAGAGACTTCTTTCCAAAGAAGATATACAAATGGCTAGAAAGCACATGAAAGTATGCTCAACGTCATTAGCCATCAGGGAAATTCAAATAAAAATCACAATGAGATACCGTTTCACACCCATTAAAATGGCTGCTATTTAAAAAAAACATAAAATAACGAAGTGATGGAAAGGATATGGAGAAATAGGAACACTCATTCATTACTGGTGGCAATGTAAAATTGTGCAGCCACTGTGGAAGACAGTTTGTTGGTTCCTCAGAAAGCTAAGTAGAGAGCTACCATATAACCTGGCAATTCCACTACTACATATATACGCAAAAGAATTGAAAGCAGGGACTTGAAGAGATATTTGCACACCATTGTTCAAAGAGACATTATTCACAATTGCCAAAAGGTGGAAGCAACCCAAGTGTCCATCAACTGATAAACGGATAAACAATATATAGTATCTACACACAATGGAATATTATTCCACCATAAAAAATGAATGAAGTCCTCATACTTGTGACAACATGGATTAACCCTGAAGATGTCTTGTTGAGTTAAATAATAATTGCAATAATTTGAAACAAATAATCAAACTTATAGAGCCATAATCTAGAAGATAAGTTACCAGGGGATAGTGTGAGGATAGAGAAGGAAAATATCAAAACTAATATTTGCTGTGGTTGTTTTAAACAAATGTTAATCATTTTTCACCTCAGAAAGGTGGAATAAACAACATATGGAAAGACTTGAAGTCCAGAAAGACAATGAGATAGTAAGTTCCTGGCTAGTCCACATGTATTAAGAATCTAATTCCAAATGGAAAATACATAAAGGTGGAAAAGAAAATGATGTTTGTTGTTTACTATATTCATCCTCACAGCAACTCTCTTGGAAGGATGAAATAGGAACTGTTCCTCCCTTCCCATCTCCCATTGCCAACCCCATCTCCCCCTACTCCCAGGACTTCAGGGTCTCCTGGCTGGCTAAGTTCTTACAGATCATTTCCAGAAATCCTCCTGTTTTTACAGACAATGGTACTGACCTCCTGAGAGGTAAGGGAGTTGCTCGAGGACACCAATTGATTACAGTCAAAGTCACTGAAGAATCCAGATGTCCTGACATTAAATGAACTACATTTTTAACCTCGATTTGGCATTTATTTATGAAAATTGTTCTGTTGGTAATAAACCAACCTATTTCATCCTCATTACTCAATTTCTATAACAATCTGTGGTTATATACATGAAAACACCTTCTTATAAACTAAAGACTGGCAAATATTGCCAGTTTTTAATGTTGATTACAGGTTACAAAAAATTAAGATTAGCTTAGTAAACATATAATATTAAAGTGACATAATAAAAAATTTTGATGAGATTAAATAAAATTTAATTTCAAGAAGTCACTGCTGACATTTTTGTTTCCCTAAAATATCAACCAATCTTTACAACAAAATTGTTAAAGAAGAGATTTAATAACTTCATTAGTTTCCTATTGCTACTTTACAAATTAGTGCACACATAGCAACTTTAAACTACAAAAATTTATCTAACAGTTTTGAGGGTCAGAAGTCTAGGTTGGCTTGGCTGGTTCCCTAGCTCCAGGTTTCACAAAGCAGGTATTAATCCAGGATAATTTCTCTATTTAAGGTTCGTAACCTTAATTACATCTACAAAATCCCTTTTGCTATCTAAAGGAATGCAATAACAGATTTGGGGGATTTGTACCTGGACATCTTTGGAGGGCCATTATTCTGTCTATCACAATGACCTAATTCCATATTGAAATGTATTCATCATTAAGCAAATTCCATTGTCATGTAGGGTCTTATACATTACAGTCTAAGCTTGGTTTCCAGTCTCCTTATCTGGATTCTTTTCTCTGTTTCTTTAGTTCATACTTGTGATCTTTTGCCAATTTTAGAGATCAATTAACCACAAGAAAACTATGGAAACAGGTTGTGACTCTTCTAACACATGAATGGATAAATTAATGAAATGTTAGGTGTTATTGTTATGTGAAACAAGACCTTGCACAATGAAACCAGATGAAACAAGAACTTGTGCCAGGAAACCACTAAGAATTGGCTAGTGATACCTGTTCAACATGGAGGAAGTGATATGGAGAACAGTCACGATCCACGTTTTTCACAATAGGCTGGACTACTGAACTGAAACCAAATTAAAATTTTCAGGAAAAAATATTATGGTATACATAATGCCACTCTAATGACACAAGATGGAGAGGATAGGATTTGGTAGTAAAACTGGTAAAAATCTTCATAAGGTTATCAGTCTGCTACCTATATTCACCTTTTAAAATCTTCAAGAATTGTTTCAGTGAACATCTGCAATGGTTTCTGGTAACATATTTCTCTTTAAATGATTACTGAAAGAGAGAGAGAACACATTACTTTTTTATTTCCAAGGTGGTGAAGGTGGTGGACTCAAACCATTTGCTGTTCTAAGTGGTTTATTATGTGTCTTATAATAATTAGAGAGAATAGAGTGGAGAGCTGTTCTTCACACCCTCTCTAATTACCACTACTTGAAGCAAATTAAAATGAATCCAACTGTTTCTTATCTTGTCAAAAGCAATATTGAGGACAGGAATAATTAATTTTCAAACAGAATGGATTTCTACTGCTTTCACGTGGGGTAAATGCAAATTATATCTAAAAATATAATATGCTCTAACTTTTTCTTCAAAAATGCCATTTTCATGAAATTGTAGATCAGATGAAATATATATTTGTAATTTTGATATTCTTTTCTTTAATTCTATATACCAGAAATGCGATAAATAAATAACCAATGTGCAAACACATGTAAGAATAAACTTCATTTAGAAAGCTTTTTTTAGTTAACATTTTCAATAGCAGGTATAATCCACTTGAGAAATATATGCTTGCTATATGAAATTCAAATTTATAAAAATATATCAGAATGTAAATATTCGGATTATAAGATTCTTAGCTTTACAAAGTGACATTTAAAAAAATATGCCAGCATAATTAGCTTTTCCAAAGAATGTAAAGTATGTATGATTTGGTTTATTTAAAGTATGTATGAGTTATTTTATTTAAATGGTAAAATTTAATTTTTGCCATTTTTAAGCAAGAGTTTGCTTATAAAATGATGTACATCTCTTTGGGCTTACAATTCAATTATAGACATAATCATATAATGAAATATTTCTGGCTAATCACTTTTATGAATATATCCATATTTAGTTCCAGAATTACTTGAAAGTTCATTTAAAATTCAAAACATTTTCTGGAAATTTCCTTCATAATATTGCTAAGCAATACCTTCACTTATGGTTATTTAGATTCCTTGCCCATTTCCCCTCTGAAGCACCCCTATATTAGTCAGGGTTCCCTTGGGAAACAGAATCAACAGGAGATATGTCAATAATAAGAGATTTTAAAGAGTTTCTCACGCAACCACGGGGATGCACAAGTCTGGCTGCACAGGCAGGCTGCAAACCAGTGGCTCCGATGAAAGTCTGACGAAGGGTCATTGATGAGTTTCTGGGAGAAGTTGCCTGTCCAACGACGAGCTGGGAAATTCTCTCTGAATGTTGAAATCACTTCCCCTTTTAAGTCATTCAACTGATTGGATAAAAGCGTCACCCATTGATGATGTAATCTCCCTGATTGATGCAGATGTAATCAGCCATCCACGCAGTAAACTCACTGGTGATTGAAGTCCATAAATGCTCTTGTATTACAATTAACCCAGTGCTTGTGGGAACAAACACCTGGACACAATTACCTGGCCGAGTTGACAGATTAGCCTAACCATTACAGTCCACCCCTTGTCAACTCGGCAACCATACACATTACCCTAAACCATACTTAGTCTCAAAGTAAAAACAATAACAGACGAGCATACATATATATTTCTGCCTAACAATGTTCAACTCCTCTGCGTACAACCAGAAACGCATTAATTCCCCACAGAACAGGATGCAAGTCTTTGGGTAACATTCACTCTTAAACTTGACATCCTTAAGTATTATGCCATGGAATTAATACAACTTTTCATGATAGGGAAAAGGTTGGGGAAGAAAACAAAGAAATTCGTTTTGTGTACACATACAATAATACTCATAACGAAACATGGAAGAAGGGTTCATGACTATTACAGTCCTCGTTTCTGTAACTGGTCTCGTGGTCGAAGTTCATATTTATCACTACCTTCTTCCACTACCGAGTCCATGTTCCTGTTACCTTCAGCAAGTACTTCAGCTGGCCATGGTTCTTTGCCTGGTGGGGTGACCCAAACTTTCATTCCCAAAGATTCTGGGCCATTGTTAGTCCTGCTTGAATTGGTTTGTTGCAATTTTCCATTGACTTTAATCACAGGGCATGGCAGAACTAGGAGACGCCCTAGAGGATCTCCTGCATTCCAGGCAAACTCTTCTTTACCCCCATTATGTAGATGTAGTCCTATT
>JAQZBX010027326.1:0-28425 GCA_029593785.1 Cabassous unicinctus
AGCTTAAGTAGAATTGGTGTTAGCTCTTTCTGGAATGTTTGTTAGAATTCAGCTGTGAAGAAATGTGGTCCTGGGCTCTTTTTTTGTTGGGAGGTTTTGATGACTGAGTCTATCTCTTTACTTGTAATTGGACTGTTGAGTTCATCAATTTCTTCTTTCATCAATGTAGGCTGTTTGTGAGTTTCTAGAAACTTGTCCATTTCCTCTAAATTATCATTCTTGTTGGCATATTATTTTTCAAAGTATCCTCTTATGATACTCTTTATTTCTGTGGGGTCAGTAGTGATATCCCCTTGCTCATTCCTTATTTTGAGTATTTGCACATGTTCTCTCTTTTTCTTTGTTAGTCTGGCTAAGGGTTTGTCAATTTTATTGATCTTCTCGAAGAATCAGCTTTGGTTTTGTTTATTGTTTCTAGTGCTTTCTCATTCTCTATTTCATTTAGTTCTGCTCTAATCTTTGTTATTTTCTTCTTTCTACTTCCTTTAGATTTTGTTTGTTGCTGTTTTTCCAATTCCTTCAAGTGTGCAGTTAGGTCTTCAATTTTAGCTCTTTCTTCTTTTTTAATATATGCATTTATGGCTATGAACTTGCCTCTCAGGACTGCTTTCGCTGCATCCCTCAGCTTTCGATATGTTTTGTTGTCAATTTCATTAGTTTCAAGGTAGTTGCTGATTTCTTTTGATATTTCCTCCTTGACCCACTGTTTGTCTAAGAGTGTGTTGCTTAAATTCCATATCTTTGCGCCTAATCTGATTCTCTGGCCCTTATTGATTTCCAATTTTTTTCCATTGTAGTCAGAGAAATTACTTTGTATAACCTCACTCTTTCTGAATTCAGTGAGAGTTGTTCTGTGGCCTAGCATGTGGTATATCTTGGAGTATGATCCATGTGCACTCAAGAAGAATATCAATCCTGCTGTATTTGGGTGTAGTGTTCTGTATATGTCTATTAAGTTCAGGCCCTTTAAAGTATTGTTCAAAGTCTTTGTTTCTTTATTGATTCTCTGTCTAGATGTTCTGTCTAATGATGATAATGGTGTATTAAAGTACCCCACTATAATTGTAGAGATGTTTCTTTCTCCACTTAGTTTTTCCCAGAGTTTTCCTCACGTGTTTTGAGGCACCCCGATTAGGTGCATAAATGTTTATGATTGTTCTTTCTTCTTGAGAGATAACCCCTTTTACTAACATATAGTGTGCATCTTTGTCTCTTACAATAGTTTTGCATTTAAAGTCTATTTTGTCTGATATTAGAATAGCTACTCCTGCCCTTTTTTGGGTATTGTTAGCTTGTAAAATTGTTTTCCAACCATTCACTTTCAGCCTCCTTGAATCCCTGCAACTAATGTGGGTTTCTTGTAGACAGCATAGAGATGGATCATATTTCCTTATCCATTCTGCTAATCTGTGTTGCTTGTCTGGTGAATTTAAACCATTAATATTCAGTGTTATTACTCGCAATGAATTTCTTACTTCAGCCATATTTTCTTTGGGTTAATGTATGTCATATGTTGTTATGTTTCTGTTTATGTCTTTTTAGTTGTTTTTAAACTCTCCTCCAACTCCTCTCCTTTCTTTTTTCCTTTGAACTTGTAGAACTTCCTTTAGTATTTCTTGAAGTGCAGGTTTCTTATTGGAATACTCTGTTAATTTCTGTTTATCTGTGAATATTTTGAAACTCTCCATCATTTTTGAATGCCAGTTTTGCTGGATAGAGAATTCGTGGGTAGAAGTTTTTTTCTTTTAGTACTTTGACTATGTCGTACCACTGTCTTCTTGCCTCCATGGTTTCAGATGAGAAATCAGCACTTAATATTATTGTGCTTCCCTTGTATCTCATGGTTCTCTTTTCTCTTGCTACCTTGAGTATTTTCTCTTTGTCTTAAGTATTGGACATTTTGACAAGTATATGTCTCCGAGTTGGACTGTTGGGATTAATACTGTTTGGGGTGCACTGTGCGTCCTGGATCTGCACATCCATCTCTCTCAATAGGGATGGAAACTTTTCAGCCATTATTTATTTCAGCACTCCTTCTGCTCCCTTTCCCTTCTCTTCTCCTTCTGGGATGCCTATAATGTGTATGTTTGTGCATTTTGTGTTGTCGGTTAAATCCCTGAGTCCTTGCTGGATTTCTTCTATCATTTTATCTATCTGTTCTACTATCTGGTTTCAGATGTATTGTCTTCCACATCACTAATTCTTTCTTTTGCTTCTTCAAATCTGATGTTATGTGAATCCAGTTTTTTTATTTTTTTTATTTCTTGGATTGTGCCATTGATCACCATCATATCCGTTATCTTTTTATGTATGTTTACAATTTCTTCAGTATGTTCTCCCAGTGTCTTCTTAATATCCTTAATCTCTTCCTTCACTTCATTATGTTGGTCCATGATATTTGTTTGGACAGCATTGATTAGTTGATCGATGTACTGCATATCTTCCTGGGTTTTAGTTTGTTCATTGGACTGGTCCATGTCTTCCTGTTTCTCAGTGTAGTTTGTAATTTTTTGTTGTCCTCTAGTCATTTTATCTTGATGGGTTTATTCAGATGATTAGCTTCTCTCTCCACTCTAGAGTTTTATTTATCTTGTGGTTCTGAGTGTGTGTTAAGATTTCTCTTTGACACTTTTTTTCTTATTTTATTTCCTTGTTTCTTTCTATGTTCTCTTGAAGGGAAAAGATTAGGGCCAGAGGAATTGAAAGATGAGAGAAAGGAAGAAAGATAATAGTAATATTGATAGAAGTTAGAAGAGGGGCTGTATAAGACTTAGTGAAATGAATATTTTGCTCATGTAGGCAGTGTAGAGTACTAAGAAAAAAAGTGGAGTGCCTACAATGGACTGGAAAACCAAATAGAGGAATATATATATATATATAATGATTTAGAAGGCTAGAATGATAAGCAGGGGGAGAAAGAGTAATGAAAGGGCTGAAAGGAAAAAGTTAATATTAATAAGAAAAGAAGAAAACAGAATAGATAGAATTGAAATTGGTACCCTTAAGTTGTGGGCTAATGAAAAAATGTGGTATGTAAGAACCAAAACAGAAAGTAGAAGGCAGAAAGATGAAGGAAGCAAAAGAAGTAGCTTGGGATACAGCATCAATATAGACAGAGAATTGGAAATCACTGAAGAAGAAGCACAGCAAAGAAGAGACCAGCTAGCAGCAACTAATTTAAAAAAAATGAAAAAAAAGGGGGGGGGGGCGAGGAAAGGGTAAAGAAAGGCAAGAAACAACAAATAAACAGAGAAAAACAAACAACCACACAGGCAAGCAGTCAAACAAATCTAAGGAAGAACAGCATTCCTTCTTGGGCCCTTGTGGAACCACTCAGCCTGCTTGTATTTATCAATCAATTGCTCTGCAAGGTTCTACCTGCAGGTTTTGATGCAGATTTTAGCTATTAAACTAAATTAAAAAGAAAAATTCATTTTTTATTTTTTAAAGTGTCTTTTTTTCTGTTTTCTTTTTTGGCAAAATAAGGGACCCAAAATATGTCCTCTTCTAGACCACACCGTTTCTGAGGGGACCCTAACTAGGCTCGAGGACACTAATCAAGCACTTCCCATTTCCTGGCCTCCCCAGGGGAGCTGAAGCTCTGAGGCTAGTCAGTGCAGAATGATAAGAATGGCTGACTCTTCCCCCTCTGGAGCCAAGACTGAGTATCACCGGGCTGTTGGGTAAAACAGGATTCCTCAGTAGATTTGCCTCTTCCCTCAGCCTGGTGCTGTTTCCAGCAGGCTTATCTGCTCCCCAAAGTTATTAGGCAGCCAAATTGACAGAAAGGAAACCCCTTTCCACCTTCTGTCAGAAGACTCCCACTCTCCGAGAATGCTCCCTCTCATGGGCTTGCTTGCGGGGGTTTTTGGTGTTTCCCTGAGCAGCTCAGTAAGTCAACTTCCTCAGCAGATTCACCACTCCTGTCAGCCTGGTCCTGCTTCAAGCCAGCTGCTTTTCTCCCCAAAGCTGCAAGGGGTTCCAGGCAGCAAAATCCACAGAATGAAAAGCCTTCTCGACCCTCCATGAGAATCCTCCCACTCTCTGAGAACACTTCCTCTCACCGGTTTGTGGGCAGGAGTCACGGGTCAAACCAGCCTTTTTCCCTGAAGATGGGGCTCAGCCATCTGTGTTAACCTCCACGGGCAGGGTTAAAACTCATGAATCTCGACCGAGCAATCCACACCGCCAAGCTTCCTGCATAGAGATGTCCCAATCCTCTCACTCTGTGAGCCCACAGCACAGACCCCCGGGCAGAACCCTGTCCCCAATCAGCTATCCTCAGAGAGCAAGTCAGTGAGTGCCCTTCAAAACTGATGCCATCTTCCCTCTCCCGTAAGTAGTACTTTTGATGAGGTTACTTCAGGTAATGCTTGGCTCAGGGTGAGTTTTAATCCTGTTACTGGAGTCCTTTATAAAAGAATAATTCCAGGAAGAAAGAGAGAGAAAACCACAAGAAACAAGAAGCTGAAATCAGTGAAACACGGAAAAGAAGGGAAAGACCAGGAGATGCTGCCATGTGCTTTTCCATGTGTCAGAGGAGTCCAGGGTCTTAAGCAGCCTGTCTTTGGAAAGAAAGAATCACCTTGATTTTGACTTTTTCCAGGCCTCCAAACAACAAATGAATAATTCCCATTCTTTATGCTGAATCATTTCATGGTATTTGTTAAGCAGTCTAGGAAACTAAAACAGAGGGAAATCCAAGGCATTATGGTTTTTAAAGGTTTTACATGTTTTTCATATTGGTTTCCAGATATTTTGTTCATTTTTTTCAGACTTATCTATAGACTATGAATATATACATTTCCTTAGACAGTCATTAATGTAAATATCTAGTACTTATGATTATTAAATTTTTATTTTGATTGTCAATAATATTTACTCATTTTTAGGAGATTTTTATATAGGACATAAAAAAACTAAATACTTCTTTTTGTAATGGTACATTTTTTCCTAGATTTAGTTACAGCTTCTTTCTAAAGAATGTGGGGTTTTTTTGGTGTGCATCTATTAAAAATGCAAATGCTCCCAGGATTATCAACTAATATTTACGATTTTGCCTTTGGTATCATTTTAGTAGTATTTCCCCTACGTTCATTTTATGTAATTAAATAATCACTTTATCTTCCACATTTCCATTGATACTTTTCCATGTTCAATGTTTCAGTGCAATAAACATCAGTAACACCTGGTAGCTAAGAATAATAGGCAAAAGGATTATGTGATCCACGTTTCCTCAGCACATCACTCAATACATAATGTGTTTCTTCTAGCTCTCTCTTTTCTTTTGCAAAACATAAGGATGATATTTTGGGGAGTTGGATTGGGAAACCAAGCAGTCCATGTACCAGGTGTTCAGGGGAGTACAGGGAAATGTCAGCTGTCCAGCACCAGGAGACCGCACCTCATCTCAAATCACCCATTAACTCACTTTACTAAATATACTCAGGGTCACTCTCCCTCATTCTTTTAAGTGTTGAACTTTCTCACTGCCACTCTAACACAGTTGTTTATATGAGTTTTATTGATTTTTCTGCCTCCTAGATAATACTTCCAAGACCCTGGCTTCTCAGTTTATTGTCTTCCATGCATGCAATTATATTTTATTCCTCTATAACTCAGGTCACTTAGGGTATGAAATTAGATCATCTACTAAACTCTGATAAAAAAAAAATTTCATTTCTTCTGTTGGTCTCAATTTCAAGTAAGTTTTCATCATCACTCCCTAATATATCATCTAATTCTATCTAGTTCCTCTGATTCCAATGATTGTTTCATTCTGTTGGATATGTACTCCATTAATCACACCCTCTCTTCACTCTCATCTACTCTACCAAGTCTTCCATCACCTCCTGATCAGCTTTGATGCCTTGATTAATTATTATATTCAATCCCTTGCATGAGTCATCCACTCTCTTGTTCCTTTTTACCTTTATCATTTTCCTGGTCAAATCCCAAATCTGGTAAATCCAATTATCAGCCTACTTTAATTTTGCACCCACAAAACTGAATGTGGCTGGAAGGACTAATACAACCAAATTGACCGGCTTCATCCCAAATCATGACTGTTTCTTCGTAATGCCATGCAATCCTATTTAATATCCCTAGTTTATTCAGCCCTGTATTAGTCAGCCAATGTGGTGCTGATACAAAGTACCAGAGCTCTTTGGCTTCTATAAAGGGTATTTATTTGGAGTAGAACTTTACAGTTACCAGGCCCTAAAGAGTCCAACTCAAGGTACCATATGAGTTACTTTTTATCCCAAAGTCAGTTTCCACATGTTGACATAAGATGGCAGGCTATGTCTGAGGGTTCAGCCTTCCTCCTTCCTCTTGAGGCTCCATGGTCCCAGATTCCTCTGATCTCAGCTGTAGGCTGACATAAGGCTCATCTCTCTCCTCAGGGCTTGTTTCTTTTCAAGCTCAGGTGCTCTGGTGTCGTCACAGGGTCAGCTGTACACTATCAGGCTCATCTCTCTTCCCGGGCTGTGTCTAATGGAGCCTGCTCTATTTCCTCACATATCTGCTTCTCTGTGTATCTATTTCTTTGTATGAGTCTGTTTTATCCCCATCAAGGTGTGGGGACTCAACCCTGCATGCCTTAATGACATGATCAAATCAAAGACCTAATCTTGATTTAATAATATAAAAGTGAAACCTCTGAATTTAATACAATCAAGAGGACATCATGCCCAGAGGAACAGACCAGTTTACAAACATAATCAATATCTCCTTTTTGGAATTCATAAATAATATCAAACTGTCACTGTAGCAGTTGGGCAGTTTGATGTAATTATGAATTCCAAAAATAGATATTGGATCATGCTTGTAAACTGGCATGTTTAAGTTATGATTAGGGCCTTAACTGTGCCACGTCAATAAGGCACTGAGTCCCACCTCTAGGTGGGTCGGGAATCAAATATAAAATGCAATGCAAAGAACAGAGTTGGAGCAGTTTTTGATGTTGGAGTCTTGAGCTGGAGCCCCAAGAAGTAAGAGAGCTTGGTCGTGAGGAAGGAGAGAAGGCCCTGGGGATAGAGACAAGCCATTTGCCTGATAGTCTACAGCTGGCCTTGTGGAGAGACGCAAAGCCTAGAGAACTTCATAGTCTACATCTGACCTTGTGGAGGAAACAGAGGAGCTAAGCCCGGAGAGAAACAAAGCCCCAGGAAGAGAGGAACCCAAGAAGCCTGAACCCTGGCAAAAGTCAGCAGCTGTCTTGCTCCAACATGTGGCAATGGACTTTGGTGAGGGAAGAAACTTATGCTTTATGGCCTGGTAACTGGACTTCTTCCCCAAATAAATACCCTTTATAAAGACCAACCGATTTCTGGTATTTTGCATCAGCACCATTTTGGCTGACTAATACAGCCACAAGCCCATGACTTTCCTAAATGACTAGTTCATCTTCTCCTCTCTGGTAAAACTTCAAACACTTCCCAGGGTTATCCTCATTCTGAATACCTAGCTCACTATTTCTCTAAGGAAATATGACCAGAAGGTAAGTTCCTCATGTTCTCAGGACTCCTCTTATCTATTATATGTATCTGTGCCCATAATTTGTCTTCTTTTCTTAAGACTGCCAGCTCCTTTTTGAGATCAAATATTTCTTTGTTGTACTATATCACTTTCCTGTTGCTACACAAGGACATCAATTCAATCATTATTCATTCTCATTCTAGGATAATCATATTTTCCCATTTGCCAGATAATTCTTTTTTGAAAAAATAAGTGTAATTTCTGGCATCTTAAAAGATTACAGAAGATTTCTATTGTGGCAGTGTGTTCATAGCCAGGCCCTGTAGCCTCAAAGCACAGTTTAGGACTGTGTTCTGATAAGAACAGTAGGGTTTAAATAGCAGGTTAGAGTATTTTTCATATTTTAAAGAAAGATAAATCAGGGAAGTGGATGTGGCTCAAGTGGTTGGGCTCCTGTTTGCCATATGGGAGGCCCTGGGTTCGATTCCAGGGGCCTCTTGGTGAAGTCAAGCTGGCCTGGATGGCAGAGTGAGCTGACGGCCCACAAGGCATGGTGAGCTGATGGCCTGCATGGTGCGGTAAGCTGGTGCAGCGAAATGAATCAACAAAGGGAGACAAGCAGACACAGAAAAATGCACAGCAAATGGACACAGCAAGCACAAGCAGCAAAGGTGAGGTGGAATAAATAAAATGAATAAAATAAATTTTTTTTTTTAAAGAAGAATGATAAATCAAGTTAGTACCCCAAAATCAGAATGGATCTTTTTCAATTTGTTACAAAACATCCTTGATAGGCTTACTATTTTAATTTTCAATATTTTTCTTGAAATATGAAAAGTGTTAATTAGTAAGGCATTGGTTTGTTGATTAATGAAGTTTTCTGCATGATGCTTTACTTTTAGGCTGGAATAATACTTATCAAACTTTTTCTTAATACATTCAGTTTTAGGACTGTTCAAATTTAAAACAAGAGATTTATATATATACTTAATAAAATACTTCTATGTGTAATATACAAATTATTAAATTACTTAAGTATGCAACATATTGTACTGAAGTTTTGATTAGTATTTAAGTATATTATACATTATTCATAACTGCAGTGGATTATATAACAACAGGCAATAATAAGACTTTTAATCAGCAAACATCCAATGAATAAACTTTTATTTTTTATGTGTACAAGATTTCTAACCAGTGAGGTTATATAGGCAAAAGCTGTGTAACTTTAAATTGGGGGCACATGAGGCTTTCTGCATAGGGGATGCATGGGCCCCTTTGAATAGGGGGAGCATGAGCTCTGCTGAATTTAACTTTGAGAGAGCAGGTTTGGACATTATGTTCTTTCAAAAGTGATAAGACTTGTTTCTCCACAGAGACAATAAGGCTAAAGTACAAGAAGCTTTATTGCATACTGATTAACTACTTTTTTTGTAAACTTTTACTAAAACAGATTGATGACTTGAGAAACTTTGAAAAAGAACACAATTTCAACTTTGCATCAGTATACTATCTGATACCAAAGCTTTTAAAACTTTTTAGATAGATTCATCAAATTTTACTTAACTTTGACCACATGAATTTTTTTTCTGCACACCTTCTGCACTTTCTGTATTCCTTCAGCTTTTGTCCCACATTTTACTTTTTCTTAATAACCAGTCATTTTATTTTAGGGCAAAATTATTGTCTTTTTCTTTAATAATAAAAACACATTCTATATACCTTCCATACTAAAGTGACTACAATGATTTTGGAAACTGTTTCCAAGCAAACTTCTGACAACATACAATTACCATCAACATGAAACAAACTTGTTAAAATGATGATTTAAATGGGTTGTATGCAAATATAGCTTTCCTTCATTTTAAATACTTAGTAGCATGTAACACTAGAAACAGCCCTTTAGAGGTAAGTTGGCAGGGGAGGCTGGCTACTGACAGGTTTTCCTGTTATGAAGTTACTTTTATTATTATTATTAATTTGGTTTTCTGTTTAATAATGACTTCTTGGAATTAGCCATTTAAATATTTCCATTTAAACAGTGCTTTCTCAAACTCCCCATAACTATTCTTAACCATATAGACTATAGTCATTTTATCTTAAGACAAATTTTACTTTCACAGAACACATTCTCTTAAACAAATTTACCAAATTTTAGTAGAGCTCTTGTAAGAATTTTCATTTATCAATTTAATATTACTATCTGGAGGTATCAAAATATACTCTGACACTGAACAGACAAACACAGAAAGAATTATGACACACCAACAGAAACATAAAGCTTACTAATTTGATCCATAATTCTTACTCTTTTGGTATAGCTGTTTTCAAGCCCTTCATCATTTCACATCTTTGTTTTTACTGTTTTTAAGATTTTTTCTGGAATCTGTGTTACCTGTAATATATAAGCTTGTTCTTTGAAACACTTTTGTTCGTAATCAGCAAACAGCCAGGACAACTTAAACAGCATAAACACAGTTAAGCTCTAATTTAGCAGTTTATACAGATATTTAACATGTATTTTTTGGATTACTACTTTTTAGGAGTACACTTAGGCTCAAAGTTCAGGATTAAGCTAATGATTTAAAACTGAAAGTTCTTTTTAAAACCTTAATAAAAACTTTGCACTAATTTTATCAATTTGGCCACACTGGACCAACCAGAATCAGAATGAGAACAAAACAGAAAACACCAATGTTGCCATGTTTTTTCTACTCTTCTAGTGGTTTAATTCTATCAGCCCCTATCATCCCACAGCCTTATCACTATGTAGGCAGTAGGAGGTTTACAAAGTTGCTGTCGGAATGTTGTTTTTATCTTAGTTAACTCTTCTGACAGAATAGTGATGCTCCTGTAACTGATGCTAGATTTTCCTTATATTAATCTCACTAAATCTTTTGGAACAGGCATTTCTTTAAGATCAGGTTTGAGATTTCAAAATCCCCACATACTTATCAATCTGGGGTGGGGAATTACCCATGGTCTCTGCTTCTCCCGAGGGCTCTGCGTACCAACCGCGCAGCACTTAAACACCCGTTCAGTCAACAAGATTCCCAACTCACCTGGAGCCCCACGTTGGGTGCCAGTATGTTGTTGTCAGTGTGAGGCACAAAGGAAGAGTCAGACAAGTTGATGCATGTGAAGCAGAGGGCTGCAGCTTGCTCAGGCAAAACAGCCCTAGGGTTACTGTGACCCTCTCTTTTATTCATCTTACAACAGTGCATATTATTCTCAGGATAGCCTAACCTTGCCCACAATCTGTTTTGTTCTTACCTCAGCAAGAACACTTCCTTATCTGGCAGTCTACCAAGAAGCTGTTTTTTGTACTGCAAAGCTGATAACAAAAGTAGGGAGTCCTTCACTAGTTTCTCAGCTTGGTGTGTGAGAGCGCTACCTGTTTCTGAGTTCCCAGACAATCTTTCTTGGGAACTCAGACAATAACATCTTTGTGGTGAGTTCATTCCGCTCTGCCTCCTCCCACTGATATCTGCAGTATGCAGTGTTCTTGGAGACATTTGCTAATGTTTCTCTGCCAGCAAGCATACTTTTTAAATGCTTAACCCTTTATGCTCTGGCTCTCAGCATCTTCTCCAACAGCAATGCATTCATATGCTGAGTTTGGCTTAGAGAGAGGCCACATTTGAGCAATAAGGAGGCTTTCAGGTGGCAACCTTTAGGCACCCATAACAGTAGGTCAAGTTTCAATTATGAAAAAAAAGACTGGTAAGTCTAGTCATCAATAACGTGTATCCATTGGTGGACCATCCTCCTTTGCCAGACAAAGGCCCTGCACTTGGGGGAATGGTGCTGCTCCCTTGGAGAATGTGGCAGAGCTCTCCAGTATGGGGAATCAGTATTCTCTCATTTATTGAGTAATCATCCACCCACTGTGACCATGCCCCACCCCTTTATCATTTGAATAATTTTATATATCTTTCATGTATATTCAGGTGAACTTCCTCCCATGAAACTCCCATCACAGGCACCCCCCACAAATGATCCTCTCCTGCCCACATTGTAACACGTCTGTGATTTAAACCTTCCTTGAAGATGAAGCTCATAAAATAGCCAAATACAATTAGTATGAAAATGAAATAATAACGATAATTTTAAAGGTAAGAGATAAAATACATGGAAACTTAAAAAAAAACACTAAAAATAAAATAAAATTAAATGATTGGGATATTCAAAAAATGGGAAAAAAACAAAAAAATTTAAAAACAAAAAATTTTTTTAAATTATTTTTTCTTTTATCACTGCATTAACGGGTGTCCAGTCTGTACTGTGGCACCTTCTCCCTCTCACTCCCCAGTGTCTCCCAAATTTTTATTTAATTTTCAAAGAAGTTTTAGGTCACAGCAAAGCCACACACAGAATACTAGAGACTCTCATATACCTAATCTCCTCCCCACCTCCTAATTCCATATTAAAACCTTTTCATATATGGATGGTAGCATTATTTTAACTGTTATACAGATAGTGAAACATAGCTACTAAACATTGTCAATGGTTTACAGTATAATTGACAATTTAGATGGTACAGTTTAATAATTTTTGATGATATTTATCATGTCCTGTGTGCATCACTGTAAGGTAATGAAAAACATTTCCCCTGACCACTAAATACCCCGTTTGATCTTTTCTGTTCCTTCCTCCCCATCTTGCTGGGATACATTACACCCCCCTGTCTTGACTCATTGGATGACAAGATGCATAGTTACATGCAACAAGAGGTCTTGACACACTGATTGTTCTCCCACACCAGGATCCACCCCCATTCCTAAGAGACACCCAACTGTCTGTTTCTGGGTGAATCGGTACTCCAAAAGATGGGGGTCCATATCTTTCCCACCCACCGTAGGGGTCTCCACTCCCCAACACAACACATTATGACAGGATGAACACTCACACACTCCCCAGAAGCCTACTTCAGATGCACCCCATCCTGAATGCCCCCCCAACCTACACCCAAAACCAGTCACGCTACCTAGTCATATTGTCATAAGTGCATTCCCACTCCTGCACTTTCAACCTCATACCCACAAATCCCATGTTCACCTGGTCCCTCTGCCATCTCTACCCCCAGTATCCTGGTTATTCTAACCAGCCATTCCTAATCTACCCACCTGTCAACCCTGCACCACCAAATCTAGTATTAACACTACCCACCTCTCCTATCCTTCAATATACAACTATACTCTATCACTTTACCATAGATTATGTCCATATGGGTGATGGCTCACAACATTCTCTTTCTCTCCCTTGTTAACCTATCTTTTAGACAATGGTTCTCAGGAACTGCTCAATTTCCTCAATTCAATTCAGTGAGGTCATGTACTGTGCATCCTTCAATGCCTGGCTTGCTTCACTCAACATAAGGTCTTCAAGATTCATCCATGTTATTCCATGTGTTAGCATGTTATTCCTTCTAATAGCTGAGTAATATTCCATTGTATGTATGTACCACATTTTGTTTATCCATTCACCTGTTGATGGGCACCGGGCCTGATTTCAACTTTTGACAATAGTGAACAATGCTGCCATGAACATTGGTGTGCATATAACCATTTGTGTCTTTGCTTTCAATTCTTCTGGATATATACCCGGCAGTGGAACCCCTGGATCATACGGAAGATCTATTGTTAGTTTTCTGAGGAACCGCCTAAATGTCCTCCATAGTGGCTGGACCATTTCACAAATCCATCAGCAGTGGATGAGGGTTCCTATTACTCCACATTCTCTCCAACACTTAGAGTCTGCTGTTTTTGAATAGATGCCATTTTGATGGTGTTAAGATGGTATCTCATTGTAATTTTGATTTGCATTTCCCTAATAGCTAGTGATGTCAAGCATTTTTCATGTGCTTTTAGCCATTTGTATTTCTTCCTTGGAGAAGTGTCTTTTCAGGTCACTTGTCCATTTTTTAAATAGGTTCTTTGTCTTTTTATTTTTGAGGTGCAGGATTTCTTTATATATGCAGGATATTAGGGTCCTGTCAGATATATGATTGTCAAATATTTTCTCCCATTGGGTAGGCTGCCTTTTTATTTTCTTAATAATGTCCTTTGATGTACAGAAATTTTTAATTTTTAGGAGATCCCATTTATCTATTTTTCCTTTTGCTGCTTGTGCTTTGGGTGTGAAGTTCATGAAACCATTTCCTATTACAGGATCCTGTAGATGCTTCCCTACATTATCTTCCAAGGTCTTTCTTGTTTTGACTCTTGTATTTAGATCTTTGATCCATCTTAAATTGATTTTTGTATATGGTGTGAGATGGTATTCCTCTCTCATTCTTTTGGATATGGATATCCAGTTATCCAAACACCACTTGTTAAAGAGGCCATTCTCTCCCAAATGAGTGGGCTTTGTGGCCTTGTCAAATATCAGATGGCTGTATATGTGAGGATCTATATCAGAACTCTGAATTCAGTTCCATTGGTCAGTATGTCTATCCTTGTGCCAATACCATGCAGTTTTGAGCACTGTAGCTTTTTAGTATATTTTATAAACAGTTAGTGTGATACCTCCACTCCATTTTTCTTTTTCAATGTGTCTTTGGAGATTTGGGGCCTCTTACCTTTCCAAATATATTTTGTAGTTAGTTTTTCCAGTTCCTTAAAAAATACAGTGTTGTGTTTATTGGGATTGCATTAAATCTGTAGATTAGTTTGGGTAGCATAGACATCTTGATGATGTTTAGTCTTCCTCTCCATGAACAGGGAATATTCTTCCATTTATTTAAGTCTTTTTGATTTCCTTTAACAGTGTTGTGTAGTTTTCTGTATATAAGTCCTTTGCATATTTAGTAAAATTTATTCCTAGGTATTTGATTCTTTTAGTTACTATTGTAAATGGTATTTTTTTCTTGATTTCCTCCTCAGATTGCTCGGTATTAGTGTACAGAAATGCTACTTATTTTTGAGCATTGATCTTATAGCCTGTGGCATTACTGAACTCCTTTATAAGTTCTAGAAGCTTTTGTAGATTTCTCAGGGCTTTCTATGTGTAGGATCATGTCATCTGCAAATAATGAAAATTTTACTTCTTCTTTTCCAATTTGGATGTGCTTTATATCTTTTCCTTGCCTCAGTTCTCGAGCAACTTCTTGTAAGACAATGTTAAATAGGAGTGGTGATAGTGGACATCCTTGTCTTGTTCCTGATCTCAGAGGGAAGGCTTTTAGGATTTCACCGTTGAAGGTGATGTTAACTTTGGGTTTTTATATATATCCTTTATCATATTCAGAAAGTCTCCTTCTATTCCTATCTGTTGCAGTGTTTTTATCAGGAAAGAGTGCTGTATTTTGTCGAATGCTTTTTCTGCATCTATAGAGATGATCATGTGATTTTTTTCTTTCAATCTGTTTATGTGGTGTATTACATTCATTGATTTTCTTATATTGTACCATCCTTGCATACCTGGCATGAAACCCACTTGGTCATGGGGTATAATTCTTTTGATATGTTGTTGAATGCGATTAGGTAGTATTTTGTTGAGGTTTTAGTATCTAGGTTTATTAGAGAAATTGGTCTGTAATTTTCCTTTCTTGTGGTATCTTTGTTTGGATTTGGTAATACGGTGATGTTGGCATCATAGAATGAGTGCAGCAATGTTCCTTCTGTTTCTATTTTTTGGAAGATCTTAAGCAGCATTGCTGTTAGGTCTTTCCAGAATACTTGTTAGAATTCAGCTGTGAAGCCATCTGGTCCAGGGCTCTTCTTAGTTGGGAGGTTTTTGATGACTGAGTCTAACTCTTTACTTGTAATTGGACTGTTGAGGTCATCAATTTCTTCTTTAGTCAATGTAGACTGTTTGTGACTTCCTAGAAATTTGTCTTTTCCTCTAAATTATCCTTTTTGTTGGCATATAATTTTTCAAAGTATCCTCTTATGGTACTCTTCATTTCTGTGGGGTCAGTAGTGATATCCACTTGCTCATTCCTTATTTTGTGTATTTGCATCTGTTCACTCTTTTTCTTTGTTAGCCTGTCTTAATGTTTGTCAATTTTGTTGATGTTCTTGAAGAACCAGCTTTTGGTTTTGTTTATTCTCTGTAGGGCTTTCTTATTCTCTATTTCATTTAGTTCTGCTCTAATCTTTATTATTTCCTTCTTTCTACTTCCTTTAGGTTCAGTTTGTTGTTTTTCCATTTCTTCCAAGTGTGCAGTTAGGTCTTCAACTTTAGCTATTTCTTTTTTAATATATGTAATTATGTCCGTGAACTTCCCTCTCATGAAAGCTTTAGCTGCATCCCATAGGTTTTGATATGTTGTGTTGTCATTTACATTAATTTCAATGTAGTTACTGATTTCTTTTGAGATTTCCTCCTTGACCCAATGTTTGTCGAAGAGTGTGTTGTTTAACTTTCATATCTTTGTGCCTAATCTTTTTCTCTGGCCCTTAGTGATTTCAAGTTTCATTTCATTGTGATCAGAGAAAATACTTTGTAAAATATCAATCTTTCTGAATTCATTGAGACATGTTCTGTTTCCTAACATGTGGTCTATTTTGGAGTATGATCCAAGTGCACTTGAGAAGAATGTAAATCCTGCTGTATTTGGGTGTAGTGTTCTGTATATGTCTATTAGGTCTAGGTCCTCTAATGTATTGTTCAGAGTCTTTGTTTCTTTATTGATTCTCTGTCTAGATGTTCTGTCTAATGGTGATAATTGTGTATTAATGTCCCCCACTATAATTGAAGAGGAATTTATTTCTCCATTTAGTTTTTCCAGAGTTTGCCTCATGTATTTTGAGGCACCCCAATTGGTTGCAAAAATATTTTTGATTGTTCCCTCTTCTTAAGAGATTACCCCTTTTACTAATATACAGTGTCCATCTTTGTCTCTTACAATAGTTTTACTTTTAAAGTCTATTTTGTCTGATATTAGGATAGCTAGTCCTGCCCTTTTTTGGAATCCCTGGGTTGAAGGAGGGTTTCTTGTAGCAGCATATAGATGGATCATATTTCATTATCAGTTCTGCCACTCTGTGTGTCTTGAGTGGTGAATTTAATACATTAACATTCAGTGTTATTACTCACGATGAATTTCTTACTTCAGTCTTATTTTCTTTGGGTTAATGTATGTCATATGTTGTTTTTATTTCTCTTTTTGTCTTTTTAGTTGTTTTTACACTCTCCTCCAAGTCCCTCTCCCTTTTTTTACCTTTCAACTTGTAGAACTTCTTTTAGAATTTCTTGAAGTTTTGGTTTCTTATTGGCATACTCCCTTAACTTCTGTTTATCTGTGAATATTTTTAACTCACCATCATTTTTGAATGCCAGTTTTGCTGGATAGAAAATTCATGGCTGGAAGTTTTTTTTTTTTTTTTTTTTTCAGCACTTTGACTATGTCATACCCCTGTCTTCTTGCCTCCATGGTTTCAGATGAGAAATCAGCACTTAATCTTATTGTGCTTCCCTTGTGTGTGATGGTTCTCTTTACTCTTGCTGCCTTGAGTATTTTCTCTTAGTCTTGAGCATTTGACATTTTGACAAGTATATGTGTAGGAGTTGGCCTGTTGTGATTTATACTGTTTGGGGTACACTGTGCTTCCTGGACTTGTACATAAATCTCTCTCAGTAGGGTTGGGAAGTTTGCAGCCATTATTTCCTTCAACACTCCTTCTGTTCCCTTTACCTTCTCTTCTCCTTCTGGCATGCGTATAATGTATATGTTTGCGTGTTTTTTGTTGTCGGTTAAATCCCTGAATCTCTGCTGAATTTTTTCTATCTTTCTATCTATCTGTTTTACTATCTGCTTGATTTCAGATGTATTGTCTTCCACATCACTATTTCTTTCTTCTGCCTGTTAAAATCTGCTGTTATGTGAATCCAGCATCTTTTTCATGTTTTGGATTGTGCTGTTGATTACCATCATATCTGTTTTCTTTTTAGGTATGTTTACAATTTCTTTAGTATGTTCTCCCAGTGTCTTCTTAATATTCTGAATCTTCTCCTTCACTTCATTAAGTTGGTCCATGATATTTGTTTGGAAACCTTTGATTAGTTTTTCGATGTTCTGCCTCTCTTCCTGGTTTTCAGTTTGTTCATTGGACTGGTCCATGTCTTCCTGTTTCTCAGTGCAGTTTGTAAATTTTTGTTGTCCTCTAGCCATCATTTTATCATGATGCATTTATTCAGTTGATTAGCTTTTCTCTGTTCTCTAGAGTTTTATTAAGTGGTGATTCTGTGTGTGTTTTAAGTGTTCTCTTTGAGACATTGTTATTCTTATTTTATTTTCTTGCTTCTTTCTATGTTCCCTTGAATGCAAAAGATTGGTGGCAGAGGAATTGAAAGATGTGAGAAAGTAAGAAGGATTATAGTAATATTGATAAAAGTTAGAAGAGGGGCAGTATAAGACTTAGTAAAATGAATATTTAACTTATGTAGGCAGTGTAGGGTAATAGGAAAAAAAGTGGAGTACCTAAAATGGATTGGGAAATCAAATAGACGAAAAATATATATAATCATTTAGAAGGCTAGAGTGATGAGGAGAGAGAGAAAGAGTAAAGAAAGGGCTGAAAGGAAAAATTGCTAGTAATAAAAAAAAAGCAGAATAGATAGAATAGAAATTACCACCCTTAAGTTGTGGGCTAATTAAAAAATGTGGTATGTAAGAACCACAATAGAAAGCAGAAGGCAGAAAGATGAAGGAAGGAAAAGAGATAGCTTTGGGAGACAAAATCAATATAGACAGAGAATGGGAAATCATGGAAGAATAAGCACATCAAAGAAGAGACAAGCTAGCAGCACTGAGTTTAAAAAAGAAATAAAGAAAAAAGAAGAGGGGGAGGAAAGGGGAAAGAAAAGCAAGAGATAACAAATAAACAAAGAAAAACCAAACAACCACACAAGCAAGCAGTCAAACAAAGCTAAGGAAGAACAGTGTTCCTTCTTGGGCCATCATGGAACCTCTCAGCCTATTGTGTTCATCAGTCATTTGCCCTGCAAGATTCTATCTGCAGGGTTTGAGGCAGATTTTAGCAAATAAACGAAGTTAAAAAATTTCTTATTTTATTTTTTAAGTGACTGTCTTTCTTTTTTTTTTTAATTGGTGAAATAAGGGACCCAAAAGAAGTCCTCTTCTAGACCACCCCTTCACGGAGGGGACCCTAAATAGGCTCATGAAAACTAATCAAGCACTTCCCACTTCCTGGCCTCCCCAGGGGAGCTGAAGTTCTGATGCTTGTCTGTGCAGAATGATAAAATTGGCTGACTCTGCCCCCTCTGGAGCCAAGCCTCAGTGTCACTGGGCTGTTGGGTAAATCAGGCTTCCTCAGGAGATTCGCCTCTCCCCTCAGCTTGGCGCTGCTTCAAGCTGGTTTATCTGCTCCCCAAAGCTATGAGGGGGTCCAGGTAACGAAATCCACAGAAAGGAAACCCCTCTCCAACTTCTATCAGAATCTTCCCTCTCTCATAGAATGTTCCCTCTCACCGTGTTGCTGTCGGGAGTTGGGGTGTATCCCTGGGTATCTAGGTAAATCCACCTTCCTCAGCAGATTTGCCATTCCCCTCAGCCTGGTGCCACTTCAAGCCAGCTATTTTGTTCCCTAAAGCTGCAAGGGGTTCCAGGCAGCCAAATCCACAGAAAGGAAACCCTTCTTGACCCTCCACCAGAACTCTCGGAGAATGCTCCCTCTCACTGGGTTGCCGGCAGGAGTCGTGGCTCAAACCAGCCTTTTTCCTTGAGGGTGGGGCTCAGCCGTCTGTGTCAACCACCACAGGCAGGGGAGAAACTCACAAATCTCTCCCTAGCAATCCACCTCTCTGTCCAGCTCTCTCCAAATTGATGTCCCCAAGGTTCTTGCTCCCTGCGCCCCCAGCTCAGACCCCCCGGGCAGGACCCTGTCCCCAATCAGCCTTCCTCAGAGAGCAAGTCAGCAAGTGCCATTCCAAACCAATGCCATCTTGCCCCTCTACAGCCAAATAAATTTCTTAATCAGCTTTTCCAATTCAGTAAAAAATGCAAAATAAGTACTTTACAACTGTGGTGAATACGGGAATCTCCTATATTTTTGATGTAACATTTATGTAATCTAAATCTTCTTTAAAAATAAAAAAAAATAAGAAAGATATGCTTTTATTGAGATTGCATTAAATCTGTAAAGAAATTTGGGTTGGACACCCATCTTTAGGATGTTTAGTCTTCCAATCCATGAACATGCAATATTGTCCTTTTATTTATGTCTTCTTTGATTTCTTTTGACAATATAGTTTTCTGTGTAGAAGTCCTTTACACCTTTAGCTAAGTTTATTCCTAAGTATTTCATCCTTTTAGTTGCTATTGTAAATGGAATTTATTTCTTGATTTCTTCCTCAGATTGCTCATTATTGATGTTCAGAAATGCTATTGATTTTTGAGTGTTGATCTTATATCCTACTACTTTACTGAACTCATTTATCTGCTGTAGAAGCTTTCTTATACATTTCCCAGGGCTTTCTATGTATAGGGTAATGTATAGGATAATATCATCTGCAAATAGTGAAAATTTGCTTCTTCCTTTCCAATTGGGATGCATTCTCTAGCACTTCGACATTGGCTGTGAGGTTTCCTGTGGATTTTTCATATATACCCTTTATTATGTTGAGGAAGTTTCCTTCTATTCATATCTTTTGAAATGTTTTTTTATCAAGAAATTATTCTGTAATTTCTTCAAATGCTTTTTCTGCATCAACAGTGATAATATGATTTTTTACTATTGATTTGTTTTCTTATTCTGAATTTCCTTTAGCTGTGCTTTAACCTTTGTTATTTCCTTATTTGTGCTTGTTTGGGGATTAGTCTGTTGTTCTTTTCCTAATTCCTCAAGGTGTGGTGTTAGTTCTTTGATTTTAACTTTTTCTTTTTTTAATATAGATATTTATGTATATTAATTTCCCTCTTCTCCTTACTTTTGCTGCACCCCATAGTGTTTTGTATGTTGTGTTCTCATTTTCATTCATTTCAAGGTAGTTACTGATTTCTTTTGCAATTTCTTCCTTGACCCATTGATTATCTAAGAGTGTATTGTTTAACTTCCGTATTTTTATGTCTATTCCTATGTGATTCTCTTCCTCTTGCTAAAGTTCTGCTTCATTTCATTGTAGTCAGATAAACTACTTTGTATAATTTCAATCATTTTGAATTTGTTTACTGTGTTCTGTAATCCTGTAGATTGATTAATATGCACTCGAGATGAATGTATATCATGCTGTGTTTGGGTATAATGTTCTTATATATATATATATATTAAGTCTTGCTTCTCTAAGGTATTATTTAAGGTCTCTGTTTCTTTATTGACCCCCTGTCAAGATGCTGTGTCCAATGGTGATATCTGCATTTTAAAGTCCCCCACTGTAATTAAGTCTTCTGTTTCTCCACCTAGTTTTTCCACTGTTTGCCTCATGTATTTTGTGGCACACTTATTACATAGAGAGATTTCTTCTTGATAAATTTCCCATTTTATTTATATATAGTGTCTTTCTTTGTTTCTTATGATAGTTTTGCATTTAAAGTCTAGTTTGTCGGATATTAGTATAGTAAATCCTGTGCTTTTTTGGGTTTTCTTTGCAATTTTTTTCCCAATCTCACTTGAAACCTCCTTGCCTCACAGGGCCTATGGTGAGTTTCTTATAAACAGCATTTACATTGGTCATATTTCCTTATTGATTCTGCCAATCTGTGTCTCTTGATTGGAGAGCTTAAATGATTAACATTAATTTTGTTAATGTCAAGGCAATATTTAGATTAGCAATGATTTTCTTTAGGTTTATTTATGTCAAATTTTGTTTCTCTCTCTCCTTTTTTCTTTTTAGTGGTTCTTGCCAATAATCTTCCTTCCTACACTCTACTGCAACCCTCTTTCTCTTATTTTTTCTTTTCAACCTACATTACTAAATCCTTAAAGTATTCTTGAAGGGAAGGTTTCTTAACAATTTCTAAATTTCTGTTTATCTGTGAATATTTTGAACTCTCCCTCATTTTTGAATGCCGTCTTTTCTGGATACAGAATTCTTAGTTGACAGTGCTTTTTTTCACAAGTTAACTATGTTAACTAGTTAACTATGTTTTATCACTGCCTCTTTGTCTCCATGGTTTCAGATGAGAAATCAGTACTTAATATTATCAAGTTTCCCTTGTATGTGATGGCTCCCTTTTTTCTCAATGCTTTGAGACTCCTTTCTTTGGCCCTAGCATTGGACAATTTGTAAGTATATGTCTTCGTGTTGATCTGTTAGGTTTTATACTTTTTGGCATGCACTGCACTACTTGGACATTTGTGTCCATGTCCCTCAAAAGACTTGGGAAATTTTCAGCCTTAATTTCTTCCAACACACCTTCTGTGCCCTTTTCCTTCTCTTCTCCCTCTGGGATGCCTATAATGAATATGTTTGTGCACTTTGTGTTGTCATTCAATTCCTTGAGTCCCTGCTGGATTTTTAAAAAAGTCTATGAGTTCTACTACCTGATTTCAGAGTTACTATTTTTGACATCCCTAATTCTTTCCTTTGCATATTCACATCTGCTATTATGTGCTACCAGCATATTTTTTATTTTTGAATTCTGCCATTCTTCACTGTCAGACCTGTTACCTTTTTATATATGTTTGAAATTTCTTCACAATATTCCCCCAGTGTCGTCTTAATATCCTTTATCTTTTCCTTCACTTCATTGATTAATAATATTTGTTTGGACATCCATGATTAATTATTCCATGTTCTGCATCTCCCATTGTTTTCTGGTTTGTTCATTATACTGGGTCATGTTTTCCTGTTTTTCATTATAGCTTGTAAATTTGTTTGTTTCTAGGCATATGTTTTTCTTGTGGGCTTCTCCTTCTATTCTATGAATTTACTTTGTGTGTGTGTGTGTGGTAAGATTCCTTTTTGACACTTCTTTCCTATTTTTTATATCCTTGTAGTTTCTGTGGTCTGTTAAGAAATAGGAAGACCTTAGAAAAGGAAAGAAAGAAGAAGAGAAAAAAATAATAACAATAATAAAAACGTTGATAAGGATCCATACAAGAGCCAGGAAAATGAATAGGTGATAAGAGTAAAAATCATTAAAAAATAAAGAGAAATAAGAATGAAAGGGGGTAGTAAACATTGAAACAGGAAAAAAAATTAAAAAGCATAAAAGAAAAGGCTGGAGTGATAAGAAGCGAAGAAAGGAAAGAAAGAAAAGAAAAGAGAAAAAGAAAAAATAAAGAACAAGAAAAGGTGGAATGAAAGAGAAGTAATGTAAAAGTGAAAAATGAAAGAAAGAAGAGCTATAAGAAACTAAGTGGAATAAATAAGAAAAAGAATAAAGGAAACAAAATAAAACAAAAACAAAAACAAAACAGGAAAAAGTGGCTTCCTTCTTATGACCCTAGGAACATTCTCAGTCTGCCAGTGCTCATCAATCAATTTCCCTGCAGCCTGCCTTCTACAAGTGAGGTACTCAGTTTTAGTGAATAAAATTAATAATAACAAAAGTTAAAACTAAAAATAACAGATCAGTAAACCTAAAAAAATTTATCAGTGTATATCTTCCTTGTCATAAGGTACCAGCTGGGTGCCTAACAGCCTGGTGTATCACACTCTGGATCCATTCTCTTATGAGGTGCCATGAATGAACCAGGAACCTCATATACACAAGGCAGGCATTCCTACACTGAACTACTCCCAGAAGTAGGCTTCTGGAAGCTTATCTGGCTCTCCCCACCCAGGTGATTTGGGCTCCTAATCCTTTGCTATTTCCCCTGGCTTGTGTTTCTACCAATCTGGTTATGCACTTGTCTCTGCCTACATACTCATTTACCCAGTCTTCTTTCCTAGTATGGCTGGTTATGAGAGCTTGCCAAATCGGATTCCACTCCCCTCCCCCTAGGGCCACGTTTGTGCCAGCTGGGGTTGTTTTGAGATTCCAAGGGGGTTCAGCTGGCCAAACTTACTGAAAAGAAACCACTCTTTACCCTCTGATAGACCCCTCTTTGTCCAAGGGAATGTTATTTTCCACTCAGTTTCCTGCAGTTAGGCAAGTGTTTTACCAAGGCTATTTGCTTTGAGGGTGGGGTATCTGTGCCATTCCCAGCCACAGGGGTGAGTAACTCATGTTTTTCATTTGGCCTCTTTGTCTCTCTGTCCTCTCCATCCTGGATAATGACCAATACTTTTCTGGTCTTTAAAATGCCAAAGCAGCTCCCTCAGATAGCTTTTTGCCCTTCGTGACAAGTGGATATTATTTAAGAAATATTGACTATGTTTGTAAAGTGGTATGTTTCTCTGGGCATGATGACCCTTTGATTGTATTAGATTCAGCTGACATGACTTTGCTTAAATTATATTGAATTAGGGCTTTGAGTTGACCATGAAATTGGTGCATAAAGGGTTGATTCCTTGGCCCTGGTCACTGCCATCTTGGTAGTCTATATAAGGGGATAATCAATCAAGAAGACAAGAGAAATAGATGTAAAAGAAGCAGATATGTGAGAAAAGAGAGAAGACTCCATTAGACATGGCAGAGGCCCCAGGAAGAGAGATGAGGCTGATAGTTTACATCTGACCTCGTGAAGAGAGCAGAGCAGCTGAGCCCAGAAAAATATAAGCCCTGGAGACAGAGATGAGCCTTATGCCAGCCTACAGCTGAGATCAGAAGAAGCTGGGACCATGGAGCCTTAAGAGGAAGAAGGAAGCCTGAACCCCAGCAGACATCACCCACCATCTTGCCTCAACACGTGCCAATGACTTTGGGTGAGAAAATACCTCTCTTGGTACCTTGAGTTAGACTCTTTAGGGCCTTGTGAGTGTAAGCTTCTATCCCAAATAAATATTCTTTATAAAAGCCAATAGAGTTCTGGTACTTTGCATCGGCACCTTTTTGGCTAACTAACACAGAATTTGTTACCAGAGATTGGAGTGGTGCATTTGCAATTACCAAAATGCTGGAATGATTTTTATAAATGGGTAAAGGGTATTTTTTGGAGGAAATGGCAGCTGCTTGATAGAAAAGGCCTAGATTGCATTGAAGAGAATGTTGATAGGAATATAGATGTTAAAAGTGCTTTTTATGAGGTCTTAGAATTAAATGAAACTAGTATGGAAACTACAGGAAAGGTGATCTGTGTTGTAAAATTGCAGAAAGTATAGCCAGATTAACTCTGGATGATTTATGGAAGGGAGAATTTGAAAATGGTGATCCTGGGTGTTTAGCTAAAGAACTTTTCAAAGTAAACTCGGGGAATACAGCTTGGCTTCTCCTTGCAGGTCATAGTAAAATGCTAGATGTGAGAGATAACCTGAGAAAAGAATTGTTGGGCAAAATGAAATCAGAAATTGATTCTGGAAACTCCAACCCTCTGGAAATTAAACCCCTAACAATAGTGCCCCATTAAAGAATTAACTAAACTTAGAACTTGTAAGCCAGAATTGAAAATGCAGTTATCCAGGAATGACTTGTGGGAAGTTTTACTGTCTGATGGCTTGGACCACTGCTTCCTACATGCTAAACCAACAAGCTTTTTGAGAGAGCTGTATGAAGAAAACAACTGTCATCCTGGACTAAAAGGGACATGCAGGGGAGAGATGGAAGGGAAAACAGATTTAAGAGGAAAATCCTGAAAGCTTAGAACTGGAAATAAGATGTAGACTTGGGCCAAGAGAGGAAACCCACCCATGTGTACAGAAAGGGTGAGTTGGCCTGAACATTTGAAGAGGGTGGATGTTCCAGCCCACTGCTCAGTGAGAGTTTTGACACCCCAGGCTACAGAGAGGGTGGAACACAGTCCCCAAAGTTCAGAGTTGTGGCCTTCACCCTGATGTTCTTGGAGATTGAGGTCTGGAGCTCAGTCACCACTCAGATGTTTTATGCGGGTTGAACAAAGAAAATGGCAATCCTGCAAGCCTGTGGAAAGGGTGAGACCCCATGAGGTTCCTGGAGAAAAACCAGCATCTTAAGAATGACTTTCAGACTTTTAAATCTAATGAAGTATGCCATGCAAGTTTTCAAAAGTGTAGAGGACAGTGACATGTGTTTCCCTCCAAAATTCTCTTCACAGTAGCACAAATGTTTATGCTTTCTCTGTCCCTTTGTATATTGGAAACAGATAAATTGTTTTATAAGTTTCAGAGTTCTGCAGCCAGACAGGACTTTGCCCCAGAACAAACAATATTTCTTTAAACTGATGTGATAGGATTTTATACTTAGCATTACTAATTGAAGTGATTTATGGTTTTTTGAATATTGTAATGTCTTTCTGGAATTCAGAAGGTGTAGTGTGGCAGTTTGAGAATATTTATGAATTAATTCCAAAAAGAAATAATGATTATTTTTGTAAACTGGTCTCTTTCTCTGGGCATCATAACCCTTTGATTGTATTAGATTCAGCTGAGATGCTGTTTTGCTAAGGAAAGGGCAGAGACTCAAACACAAATCAAAACTAGCCATTTATTTGATGATTGATATGTAGGTGATCCAATACCAATAAACAGTTAAATGATCACAGTTATTGATTGCTCACAATATAATGAAATAAATCAATTAGGTAGTGCAGAGGGAGAGAGGGAGAGAGAGAGAATATATTTCAAACACTCACTGAACTCTGGGAAAACTCAACATCTGGTCTTTCATGAGACTGGGAAGTCCTATTCAGTAGCAGGCCAGAGTCCCTGATCAGAATCATGTCCCAGCAGAGCATCCCCTCCTGGGTGAGACTTCAACAGTCAGCCAAGTGATATCCTCTTTAAGGCGGTCTGAAACTTCAGATCTCTTGCCAATTTTGAAACTTGTGAGTTATTAAAGCATTCTGAGACAACAGTGCCTGTCCCCTGGGAAGAGTCCAATTCCTCCATGGAGAGACATGAAGTCAGTGAAATGGTATTGCTGTTGAATATTGGTATTGAAAGGGTATTGCTATTCATGGAATGCTAATCAGGGACATATAATTAATGTATAGCTAAGGTAAGGAACCAGCAAAGACAGAGTTATATGCTTGGGCTAAAGGTCCCCAAAGATGTTTTCCTTACACAGACTAAGATAAGGTTACATTCCTGAGGCAGGAGAGATATCTAAGCAAGTCCACATCTAACTCCTGGTCCTACATGCTCAAGTCAGCCACATCATACTTTTAACTTCTTGTTCATAATCTTTCCCCTAAGGTAATTATAATATACATATATCAGATGTCTTTCATTAAATTATGTTAAGTTTAGAGCTCTGATTTGACCACATCATTAGGGCATTCATGGTTGATTCCCTGCCCTTTTGTCCCCACCTCCTTTGGTGGGCTATATAAAGGGATAATCAATCAAAAAGGCAAGAGTAGTAGACATGCAGAGAATCATATATGTGTCTCCATCAGGCTTGGCAGAGGCCCTAAGAAGAGAGATGATCCTCATAGACCACAGCTGACCTTGTGAAAAAAGCAGAGCAGCTGAGACCAGAAATAAACAAGCCCTGGGGAGAGAGACAAGCCTTATGCTAGTCTACAGCTGAGATAGGAAGAAGCTGGGACCACGGAGTCTTTAGAGAAAGAAGGATGGCTGAATCCTTACAGACATAACTCACCATCCTGCCTCAACATGTGCCAATGATTTTGGGTGAAAAAGTACCTCTCATGTTACCTTGAGTTAGACTTTTTATAGCCTTGCAACTGTAAGCTTCTACCCCAAATTAATATCCTCTATAAAAGGCTTCAGAGTTCTCATACTTTGCATCAGCACCCCTTTGGCTGACTAATGCACCCTTCTTCCATTGTTTTTGTCAGAGAGTTGAGCTCTGCCTACCTACTTTGATGCCATGTTTTTGAATTGTCGTATTCAATTAGCTCCAACTCACTTCATGCTGCAGATGGAGAGGTTCAAGGCTTTAGACAGCTGAATTTACTGATAAATAGCTGAAACCAGTGCCTGACAATCTCTTCCTCCCCCAGTTTTTGGAAATGGAGCTTCCAACTTCAGCCAGAGAATAGATCCTGAGGCAGCTTGCACAACCAGTGGAGGATGGGCACTGGCCTCTGAAGCACAGAGTGCTCTAATCATGAATCTTCACTGCAGATGGACAGTTTCCTCCTTCTGTGCTCCCAAAGATATTGCAGGAAGCTCTTCTGTTCTCCTGGGCCCCCCAAAAAGGTGCTTTTAATAGCTCTGGCTGATTACTAACTGCCCTGAAAAATGAGTTTACTCTTTGAGCTCCTTATTCTGCCACCATCTTGCTTTCTCCTCATGTTCACTACTTTTAATTGTATTGATTTGGCAAATTATCAAAGCTTTTGAAGTTCTAACTTTGATTTTCTTAAATCCATTATTACTTTCTTCTCCTAACTAAATTAAACTTTAACATTTTCAACTTTTTTTCCATATCTTAAAGTATGCTTAGCACCCTGTCATGTATTAAACTACAGTTTTGTAAATAACTGTTTCAAAGGCTGATACATTCCTGAACAATTCTATAGTAACAACCACCTTAATTAAATCCTTGCTGAGAAAGTGTTTCAGAAAGCATGTAAAAAATAATATATTATCTGTGTCTCTTAGGCTATGAAAACACATGTCTTAGTTATCTTAAACAAATATTTAATCACTTTAGAACTTATTTTTATTAAATGATTCAATTAAAGGACTTTTTCTCTCATACCTACTCTTTTGTGCCTGAAATTATAAATAGAAACAAAAATAAAAAGTTATTTATTTCTCAATGAAGAATCTGTCATATAGAAATGGAAGCTGTCAAAAAGCTTCTAATTAGTTGCTGGTGAAATTATTACTAAGCATTACTTCATGTGAAAAATATTAAATCTCACTTTCACATATTGAGAAACTTCTTAATTAATGAACACCCTGTTTCTTGAGCTTTTGACATTAGCAAACCAATTGCTTTAATAAACAAACAGAACAAAGAAGACAATGATCTTATCTCTGCTGCTCATCTCCAAAAAGCTCATACTCAGAAATATTACAAATGAAATGCTGCCACTCTTGTTGTAA
>JAQZBX010027327.1:0-28414 GCA_029593785.1 Cabassous unicinctus
ATTAGTGAAAGATTTTTGAATACTGGCAGAGGACAGTGCACTGTTGTTTGAGAACGATTGTTTTGACTGGCAAGCAAACATCTTACAATGCCACCCCTTTGAACAGTGATGATGCTAGTGTACTAGGTGCAGAGACAACCCAGCAGGAACAGGAGCCAGGCTGTGCCCATCACAGGGTAGTTTTTAGAAAATTTCCCCCATTAAGCCACAGGAAAGGAGTTAGATTGCATTATATTCTATTCCATAAGAGGGCTTTCGTTTATAGCAGTATCATGTGTTATGTAAGGACTAGGAGAAACACCACATTAACTTGTCTCTAAGATTTGGACTTACGAACCATTTTCTGACACTCCTCTTTATTTGCTCAAGTTTTCATCGAGGAACACAGAACCTCATTGATAGTGTATAGAGGTAGCTGGCACATTGGCTGTGTGGTGGCATTTTCAGTTGGTATCACAAAGTGCAGTTAGCATTCCAGTTCCAACAGATAGTGTCCTTAACTCTGACTACATCACTCCTTGAAGTGAGATCTGATAAAACCCCAGGAAATCATTCTTGTCTACAGGTATGGGAAAGTAAGTACCAGATCATTTAGCAGACCGGCACAAGGATTCACGGCTCAATTCCACTAATTACCAGTGTTAGGCAATAAAGGGCTTTCGACCTAAACAGAAGACCTAGGACTGAATTCTTTCTAGGACTCAATTCCTTCTCCACTAGTAACCTGTGTTGCTTTGAGCAAGTCAACCACTAAACCCATTTTATGCCCTCTAAAATGGGGATAATGGTTTCTCTCTGCTGACCTCATAGAGTGGGGAGAATGAAATAGTGACATGCTTCCACACTGCCAACCATGAATGCCCACAGTTGTCTGGGATCCTAGAATCATGTCACCCTACATGCAGTGACAAACCATCGAGGCACTGGGAGTTCCAAGAGATACTGAAGCATTTGGCCTGGCTGAGGAAGAAGATTATTAACCAAAGTTTAGTTTATGTCAAACTGAGTCTTAATGGACCAATAATATTTACTGAAATTACATGAACAATAACCATCAAATTCTTCGGTTACTATTTAATTTGCCAATAGTATGGTAAGCCTGCTACCCAGGCAGTGCTTCATGATGGAGGAAGTTTAGTTACAAGGGTTTCCTGGGGGGCATTCACTCCTAATGAGCATGTATGTTTCTGTTGAGGCTCCACCCACGTCTCACATCCCAGCCACAGTTAATGTGGTTTTAGTACTAAAAAGGGGCCTAGAGGCAACACCTTCACTTTTACTCATTTACTAGAAGAACCAGCTCCAGAATTTTGGTCATGTTGTATTGTAAGCATCCTGCCCTTTGCGATTCCATAGGACATATACCACAACAGAGGTTTATTTGGATCAACGAGTGATACTCTAGAGCTTTACATAGATATCTCCTGGTATTTTGAGGAAGCATACCCATGTGATCCTCAGAAAGCACAAGATCTACTGAAGTAAACAGCATCCCGAGGACAGGGCCTGGCTCTCAGTGGGCAATGACAAAGAGAGCTCCTTTCCTCATTATGCAGAGGCCGAGTGGAGCATTGTGTATCCACCAATTAAGGGATCGAGATGACTGATGATACGCAATAGAGAACTGCACAAGGGCTTGGCTCTCTCTAACAGAAATGTCAGGTTAAATAGAGATTAATTAGGAGGAGTTCAATAAAGGCCATCAAGGAAAGCTTCACTACTTGGCCCTCCCACTAGTGCACAGTGCTCCACTCCTCGAGTATTTAGCAGCCCTCTATTGTGACCCCTGCTTTGTTCCTCCCCTTCCCACCATGCAGGCATTGATATCAGGAGACATATGGAATCCCTAGTCTGTTGTTAGACCAGTAGAGGGTTCAGCCATCTCTGCCCTGCCTTATGCTTTTGAGTCAAATCCCAAGCCTCACTCTGGCTTACTGAATTAGGGACATTCAGTTTCTAAGGTCCTCTATGAAGGACAGAAAAAGGCTTAGAAAGAAAGGAGAGCCCTTTGTCTGAAGGAGCCTGGTTCTGGTAGGACCTTCTTGGGGCCTCCTTCTGGGTCTCAGTGGACAAGGTGTTCATGCATGCAGTCTCCTTAGATCTTCACAGGATACGTGATAGTGAGGACGGGAGAGCTGGTTAGTGAGGGAGGCCTTGGGAAGGAGGCAGGCAGACAGCCTTGGAAGACAGATTTCCAAGTAAAAGCAAGGATGGAGTCAGCAACTCCAATTATCACTAACAGGACTTCCAGAACCCTCTGAGAACCTGGCCTCCCCAGGGCTCAGGGGCCTCCAGGAAAGCTCACTGGAGGGGATCTGCCCAATGAGGAGGCACATCTGCTGTCTGCTTGCTCTACCTTCGTCCTGCTTCCCCAGCTACATGGAACACTGACCTAGAGCCCTTGCCCCTCCCCCAGCTGCCTCTTCCTGGCTTTCCAGGGTTAAGGATGGATCCTGGGGCTTTGAGAATTTTCAGAGGGTGAGCACCATGGTCATCAGGTGGGAAGGAGAGACTCTGACACAATTCTCAGTTTCCTTCGACTTATTTTGAAAAAGAAAACCATTCAATGGTGGTGTTCATTGGCACATGTTGGATGCAAGTAAACAAGAAGTAATACTTTGGGACCTTGCTGAGGGTGAGTTTGGAGTTTCAGAGAAAGAAAAGATTACCTCAGTGAAGATTAAGTGCAGGGCTGGCCACATAATTTGTAGGGCGCAGTGGAAAATGAAAACACAAGGCCCCTTGTTCAAAAATTAACAAGAATTTCAAGATTTTGACAGCAGGGCAGTAAGCCGAGTTCTGAGCATGGGGCCCTGTGAGGCTGCATGGGTCACACATCCGTGAAGTTGGCCCTTGATAAGACACTTAGATGGGAGGTGACATTTTAACTGGGCCTAAACAATGTCATTTGGTTACAAACATCTTTTCATGGGTTACTTTAGTATTGAGTTTTAAAAATTCCCCTAAGCTATGTCTGCTTCTAGATAGGCTATAGTAGAACATAACTCCTGCTGTTAACTAGGAGAAAACAGATCGATGACAAAAGTCACACTATTACAGCCTCAGAGAACCATGGAAGCAAAGAGGACAAGACAAACGAAAATTTCAGGGCAGGGAAACTGCTGGTAGCGAGGTGCTTACAGTCAGCCACAGTTTGCTGGTGACAACTGTCGATTCCGGCACAGGGCTGGGGATCTGGTTGGCCCAGTCTGGTGGGGGTCTCAGGCTGGGGAAAAGATTGTACAGGTCTGCTGTGACAAATTGGAAACTTGAAGGGCTTCATGTGCTTGGCCAGTTGTACCAGGGAACATCTGCTGAGTTCTGAGGCTGCACAGAAGGCCGGAAACTGGGCTGAAAGCTTCTCGCTAGCAGAGTGGAAGCTTCAGCAGTCTTGCCATGCTCAGGAAACAGACCTGCTGGGGAAGGGACCTGCCTCTGTGCATTGCTGCATCTCCCCTGAAGATAGCTGCCAGGGTTTGAAGCTGGGGGCCGAGGGGTGGCTGGGAAGCTGGGCAGGGTCCCTCTGTCAGGCAGAGGGGGGTCTCCACACTCCTGGTATGATGAAAGTCCAGAAGTAGATTGGTCTTACTACACCCGAACCTGGCTCCCACCCACCTCAGAGTCTGATTAGAGCAAAGGGCCAAGTCCCTCAATCCAGGAGCCTAACAGGGAAGGAGGGATCTTCTCAGGTGGAAGGTCACCTCGGGAGCCCCTTAGGGGATTTTATTCAGTGCCTGTGGTCAACGTAATTACCAGACACGCGAAGAGAAAAATATAGCCAAGAATCAAGAGAGAAGCAGATCGTCCGCAGCCCCACAGGCCATCTGGACAGTAGTTCTGTGGACAGAGCCAGTGCTGCACGCAGATCCTCTTTGCTTCTTGCTTGAGAACCGCTCTTAGGCCTTTATGGAGCACACTAAAAACGTGACAAGGAAGGAGGAAAACCATACACCAATCCCTCTCACGCATATGGTTTCAAACATTCTCAACAAAATGTAGTAAGTCAAACCCAGTGATATATAAAAATAATTCAGCCTCATCAAATTGTTTTCTCCCCCTGCCCCAGGAGTGCAAAGCTGTTTTACATACAATGTCATTGAAATTCACTACATTAACAGAAAAAATGAAAAAAAAATTCATACGATCACTGTGATATGCAGAAACAGCATGACAAAATTATAACCCCTTTTATCGTTCTAAAAAATAATGCCTCTTAGCAAACAAGGAAGGAAAAAACCTACAGCAAAAAGGATGCTTCATGGTAAAATACTGAAAACTTTTCTCCTGAGCCTGGGAATGAGAAAAGGATGTACAGTATCATTCAACAATGTACTAGAGGTATAATGCGAGGGAAAGATATAGAAGGCATAAAGATTCTAAAGGAACAAATAAAATTGTCATTATGTACAGATGACCTAATTTTCTATGTACAAAACCCAAAAGAAGCTACAGACAACCCATAAGAATAAACAGAGTTTTTAACAAGTTGCTGGACACAAAGTCAATATTTAAAAAATCAATTTTATTTCTATACACAGCAAACAAAACCAGAAAATGGAATAAAAGTGCTATTTACATGAGCACATTTATAGCTGCAATTAAATTTCAATGTTTGCTTATGATGTGCAATTTTCTGAATGTATATTATACCTTAATAAACAGTTTATTTAATATGAAGATAAACACATTCTGCAGTGGAACAAATACCAAAAGAATTTATCACCAGCAGACTTGCACGAGAAGAAATGTAAGACTGTTCTTCAGGAATAAGTAAACGATTGCAGATTGGAGCTTGAGTAGGCACGATGGAATGAAGAATAACAAAGTACACATATAAATAAACACTAACTAAAAACAATAATTTTAAATGTGAATATATAATATATAACATATATATATATAAATGAAATGGATTTAGAAATAAAATAGGATCGACTTTTGGAGAAAACACTCCTGACTTTCAAGCTGTCATGAGACAAGGCCTTTGATGCAGTAGTTTGTCTGGGTGGTAATTCCAGGAAGCAGGAGTGAGGGAAAAGGAAGAAAAGGAAGGAGGAAAAGCCCAAATCAGGCAGCATTTTAGTGGTCGCCTCCGCTGGCAGCAGGGCCTCTCAGAACTAGCCACTGAGTACAGAGGTTGGGAGCATGTATCCCCTGGCCCCACTTTCCCGCAGTCTGAGGGCCATCCCCAGAGACATTCGTGGACCCACCTTTCTGGGCTGGAAGACCTAGTAGTTTCTGGGCACTGGAGGAGGCTCTGGGGCCAAAGGAAGAAAGGAGCGGGCTTGAGGTAGAGACCATCCTGCTGTGTGCCCACCACTGCCAGGGCCGAAATCAGAGCTGGGCTGGGGGGTGCGGCAGGAAGGTCGTGCAGGTGTGCTGCAATGGGGGCTCTGGGCATTAGAAACTGCTTGTTTTCATGGTTTCTTCTTCAGCTCTGTGACCTGGCTTGATGGGTGGGAGATTGCAGGAGGTGGGGGGAGTAATCTAGGGTGTGTCATGACTGAAGGAGAGAGATGAAGCAGGAAGGACTGGATCGATAAACAGAACCCCTGCGAGTTCCTAGACACCTAAAATGGAGTGGACACCTGCCTGACAGGTAAGGGATGGGGCAGGCATGGCCAGGGGTCCTGGAAAGCACAAGTATAAGCAGAGATTTTAGATGACTCCAAACTACTCTCTGGTACTACATGATTTCTCTGCTGTAGGCATAATTCAATAAAAGCTAATTATAAGAAAGGAACCAAAAAGGACTCTTTGCTTAAAAACTGGCAGGGAGAGGAACTGGGGGAGTATAAAATTTCCCAATGTCAGACTTCATAAAAAGCTCAGCATAGAGAGTTTGTCTGTATTTTCTTGGAGACAGAAACATTTTTCAAGATCGAGAAATATATTTTGAACATCTGAAGCAGCAGTAGATCAAGCTAACAGAGTTCAAGAAATTAATGGGGATAAACATGTTCCAGGGAGAACATTAACATCAGAAGGAAGGAAATGTAGCATGCTTACTATTTATATCTTTGTACTTAACACACAACAGGCACTGTTCCATGGACTTCACTTGGGTTCACACGTAAACTGCATCAACCTCCTAGGATGGGTGGTTATTGAGAGGGTTAGCACCAGTTTTCAGATGGAGGTTAACCTTTCAGATAAAGGCTAACTACTTGTCCATGGTCATGTCTATTAAAGCAGAGCTCAGATTTGAATTCAGGCAATCTGACTCCAAAGCCCTTGCTTTGCTGCCCCTCCTCACACTGCAGCTTAACATAAACATTAGAAACATGACAAGTAGACATAAAGGAATTAAATTAAATGGGATGCAGCTATGACAAATTTATACAGTTAGAAGCAAGGGTTGGAGGAAGGCAACCTAGAAGAGAAGAATTCAGTTAGGATGGTGCCATAGTGAACGGAAAGAAAGATAAGGTTGGTTTGAATTTGGATTTAAGCACTAGAGACACAAGAATGTAAAAGATTTCAGAGATTGATGATTAGAATAATCCAGAATTAGTGATGGCTAGATCTGTTTGGGTAGTGGGGTGGAGAGAGAGGAGCTAAGTGAAGCGTTTCTAGTTTGACCTTCTGGAAGAGAAAGGACACAAAGGAGAAGAAGATGATTCCAGGTAAATTGAGTTGGAGGGGCTGTGAGGCATTCACTGGATATGTGGGTGGATCAGATACACAGACGAACATGAGTCTGACGCTCAGTTCAATTTTGGACTGGAGATATAACAATTGGAAAAGAGCAGGACTTACAGATTTTATTGCGCCATGGCTTCTGCAGCCTTCACTCAGGGACAGTGTGCATCTGAAAAGAGAAGTCCAGGATCTCCTGGAACACAGCCAATAAAAAGAACAAGGTTGGCAAAAGAAAGGGATCCAGTAAAGGAGACACAGAAACAGAGACCGGAGAAGAAACCCAGGGGGGTGTCTCAGGAAGAGCCGGCAGAGCCTGAAGACAGGAGCCAGGGTCAAAGCCCTCCCAGCCCTGGCAGGGAAGCCCACTCTGGCGTGGGCTGGGACCCACTGGCAGGGACTTGGACACTTGGGAACTCTCAGAAGGTGATCCTTGAAGCCCTGGGTTGGTGCCTTGTCCTTCTAATTTTTTAGCACAATCAAAAAGAAGACGGCCCTCCTAGAATCAAGCAGGGCTGAGGAACTCTGGGCCAGAGTTTGCCACCAAAACTGACAAAGGGCCAAAAACAGTGAAAAGGACCAAGAGCAAGTCCATACCTCAAAAATATCCAGAGATACCAGCAACATAAGAACAGTCCCTTTGGAAGAAGTCTGTAGTTTTCTGGGACGCTTCCACATTCACAGAATTCAATGCATTTTCTGCTAATTAACAAGAAAGCTTGCCTGGGCTGTGTCCTTACATAAGACAACTGCCAAAGACCTGGTGTGGGCTGCAGCTACTGAAGGAGAACTCAGTCCATTATCTACCCTGGGACCCATCTTCACTCACCTCCAACAATAGTCAGAGAATTTGATGGGAGCTTTGCCTGCAGTACCCAACCTCAAACCAAGATACGTGAACAGGACTCCATCTTCATTCCAGCCACAACCCAAGAGTCCCACCTGGTCTTTAACTAGATCCCTTAGCAAGCAACCAAGAAACCAATTCACCACTCCCCAGCAGAGCACAGAGAGAACAGGCCTGGATCCCTTCTAGGTTCTCCAGCTTTCCTTAGCATCATGGACTGAGTCCCAACCAGAGAGGCACCAGGCTGGAGTCAGTGGTCCACTGGGCTATCTTTGCGGCTCAGGCCAGTCATGTGTTGGAGCAGTGAGAGTCATTCAGCCCTCCACAGCATCCCATCTCTCCAGCCCAATAACCCTCAAGGTCAGTGCCTTTTTTTTAAGGTTGGGGAAAATTGGTGGCAATCCAGATAGAAAGATGCCCTGGCTTAATTTCCTAGCGAGGACTGCAAACACACACTGTTCTGTCTCCTGAGAAATAGTTTCCCCTCCTCCTCCTCCTGAAGATCTGGTCTCTTCCTCCTCCTGTGAGGGAAGTGATGGACTGAGATGCCTCTGAAGCAGGAAAGTCCTGCTTCTCACATTTTCCTGGGAATTCTGGGTGTGAAGAGGGGAAGTGGATTGCCAACAATGCAGTGGGAAACAGGATGTGCTGGGGCTGGCAAGTCGGTGCTTCCCCACTGGGGTCAGCGTTCTACTGGCGGTAACTGGAAGATCAGCAAGAACACCAGGTACATTTTAATAGCTCTATATCATATTTTTATAAATAGGGTCATCATGTATTCAAAATAAATAGGAGCCCTGTAGTCTGTAATATAATATTTGTACCAGAAATAGGAAAACATTCATTTTAAATAAATGGGATATTATTTAATCTTTTGTATTGTGGATACATTCCTCGCCTACACCCACATCAGCACAAAGCAATCTATCAAACTGAAAGCAGGTGGGATGTGATTGAAGAAAGAAACCATGAGTTTGCTTTTCAAGTCTCTGTGTGACTAGCACTTATTGTCTTCAACGTCTCTACCATGTTAGATAATTAGGTTCACCAAATTCAGGGCTGTAACAAAAAGGCAACCAGCCTCAACTGGGACCTAAAGCCCGCTGGGGCCCCGACCCTTTCCCTAGTCCAGGTACCATCTGCGAGGCAGGAAGCAAGGAGAGGGAGCGCTGAAGCAGAGAGGGGCAGGTGGGGGTGAGCTCGAGGGTCTCATCTCCTGGCAGCCCCAGTGTCCAAGTGCAGGGGGGACACTTCCCTCCAGGCCAGGCTGCCCCTTGCACTTCACCTTCAGATCAGATCTGAAGCACTCCGTGGTAGAGAATGTGCGTGGGAGAATCAGGTAAGGACTTCACCTCTTTAGAGGAGGCAGCTCTCCGCTGAGCCACAGCAGGTTTCACTTCAGTACATTCTCGTCATCTCTGTCAAGAGTCCTACCTCCTCCTCAGAGTCCACTGCTTCATCAGACGCACCACTGCATTTGGAGACAGTTCCCTTACGCTGTCTGAATTGGATGAGGACATCGTCTGGAAGTTCTAGAAGCAGCTAAATGCTGTGGCCAGGGCACAATGGTAGAGGAATCCTTCTGCTTTGGAAGTGAGCAGAAGCATCCCCTGGGCAGAGTCTCAGCCTGGGAATGGCATCCTGGCTTTTGTGCTTAGTGCGTATAAACTGTCTATTGCACACTGCAGCCTTTGTCATTGGTTTTAGCCTAGCAGCATTTTCCTCATGGGCTTCTTCCTAACACTCAGCTCAATGAATGCTCCATCCTACAAAGGAATCTCTGGTCCAGACTTGATTGGAACCAGAGGAGCTGCTCCTAGTCTCATAAAACCTTCTCACGGTTGATTGCGAGACAAGTAGCTTTCATAGCTGGAGACACCATCAGGCCTCTTTCCTACCCTGCCAGAAGCATCAGATGCCCAATAGCATAAGGGTCTGGGAAGATCAAACAGAATCTGAACCACATGAATCAGCATCCACTGAAGGCATTGTATAAAAACGCCAGACCTTCCTGTGGACACTTGGTGCTGTTTGTGACCTAAAACAGATTCCTTTGGCCTGCAGTACAAAGACCTTTAATTGGAAGCTCCAAAAGCCTATGGTCTTTCCATTTCCGTACATCAATTGGAAATGGAAGAATAATTGCCTCTTTTTGCCTTTGAATGACAAATCAAGGTACTTTCATGGTGACCTTTTGTCCTTGAGGATACTCAGAGGCTGCTGAGGTCACAGACTCAGTTTGATTTATTTTGGGAGAGGCTTCTAACAGAGAAGGGGGACCAGCTCTGCAGGCGTTTGGGACTTTTGTCATAAAACATGGATACAGGCACCCCTTGCTCAAAGGCCACCATCAAGCCCCAATATAAAACATGTGGTGGGGAAGGGGGGCATATGTGGAAGAACCTCAGTTTCATTTTGACATCAGAGATCAAGGAAAATGAGTTCTGATGACAGTATAATATTGGTTCAAGGAGGACTTCCCAGAGAACAGTGTGTGTGTGTGTGTGTGAGAGAGAGAGAGAGAGAGAGACAGAGAGACAGAGTGGGAGAGAGAGACATAGAGACAGAGAGACTGAGAGAGAGAGAAAGAGAGAGAGAGAGATCCCCTTTTCAATAGCGTTCAGAGATATTCCAGGTGAGAAGTTCTCTCAGTGGACTTTTTTTGGTCCATGAACAACTCAGGCCTAACTCTGGGAACACTGGTACATGGATCAGGGGTGAATGTGGCCTTGCAGAGAATGGTTCTTCTTTTGAGTTATGAGTCCTCATCTTGTGGATATTAAAATATTGTGAGCCACCTGGGGGTCTTGGCTGGGTCCAAGACTTCTCTGTGGGGCACCTGTAGCCTGTCACAGTCACAATGGAATGAGGCATTGGTCTATTTCTAAGAGGTATGGGAAAAGAGTCCTGGGAAGGAGGGAGTTTGACTATAAGATAAATATACTGGGTTCTGTCCCAGAGAGTAAAGGTATACGTGATCAAAACAAACAAACAAACAAAAAACCAGACCAGTAAGTCTCAAACCCATACCATAAAATTCAGAACCACAAGAACACATTAGTGTGAACCATGCACAACTTAGGTTATGCCAATTATAGCTCAAAACTGCAAGGTTAGGTACTTCATTAATTACAACACTTCTAAGTTTCTATAGAAACCAATTTCTTAACACAGGGCAAAACAGATTCTCCCCTGAATGTTGGGAAAACAAGGTCATAAAGGGCCTACCCCACACCCACATCCCTCAGACTGCACAACCTTCAACCTGGAATACATGCAGATCACCTCTCCTTGGCCCCAAGGCCCCAACTAGCATAATTCCTGAAGGATCCCTGTATGGCAGTGTGGGAAGCAGACAAGACTAGAACTTAAAAGAACTACAATTTATACAGCAGACATGGAGGTGTGATGCTTGGCTCTCCCTTCCAGAAAGAAATTGCCATTCGGCAGCAAGTCTCCATCTGTTAGGGGCTTCAGGATCTGCCATAGCTTTTGAGGCAAGGCCACATGCTTCCCAACAACCAAGCATGGTGGGGCACTAGAGTCTGGTCCTATATGTCATATTCAGGACTTCTAGCAAATTTTTGCTCTGGAGCTCCAAGTTGGGTCGTCTGGGACTTTGTCAGATCTGCACCTTGGTCTGATGCTCTCCCTATCCACTGCTGCCTCCTTTCCCTTTTTTATCATCCATGGTGTTTACTTCCCCTCCCCCCCCCCAATAAAAAAAAACCAAAAAACCAAAAAACAATTGCTCTCCAAATTCCATCTCAGTATCTATTGACTTGAAGATCCAACTGACACAGCTCGTACCAAGCATGGTCTGAAAAAGCAAGTGGTAAGATGGGGTTTCTGGACTGGATCAGTCAACATCTGGCTGATAATAGGGAACCCACCCTACATTGGCATGGGGGCACATGAATAGTCCATGATATTAGGCAGTGGCCCAATTTCCAAAACTTTCACCAGTGGAAACTTGGAAAACGGTTCCTTGTGGAAGGGAATGTCCTGGTTGGTGTGATGATTCAGACATTTGAGAAGTACAGGTGGGAGGGTGACCAAGAGACAGTGCATACAATAGTGGAACTGGCTGGTTATTAACAGTAACCTGCTGCTCTACAGAGGGATACATAAAAGCTGGAATAACAAGTGAGAACTCTATGGGGTCAGAGGTTGGCAGAGCTGTTCCTCTAAGGCGGCACACTCTTGCCAGAGGGTCCAGCAAGGGTCCCTGGGGTAGGCTGAATGATGCCCTTCCCTCATTGATGTTCACATCCTAATATCTAGAACCTGTGATTATGTTACCTTATATGGTGAAAATGACTTTACAGATGTGCTAACGGGTCTCAATTCTCCTGGCTTATCTGGGAGAATCAATGTGTTATACTAGCTGTTATACTAGGGAGGCAGGAGGATCAGAGTCAGAGAGAAGATGTCAGAATGGAAGCGGAGGCCAGTCAGGAGAAAAGAGGCTATGATGCTGCCTCTGAAGATGGAGGAAGAGGCCACAAGCCAAGCAATGCAGGTGGCCTCTGGACGATGGAAAAGGCAAGGAGAAAGATTTTTCCCCCAGAGTCTCTAGAAGGAATACCGCCCTGCTGACACCTTGACCATAGCCCAGTGAAACTGATTATGGACTTCTGACCTCCAGAGCTCGGAGACAACATGTTTGTGTTGCTTTAAGCTGCTGGTTTTGTGGTAATTTGTTACAATAGCAATAGGAAATGATTACAGCCCTGTTAATCTTCAAGCTATGCCTGCTGCCTGAGCACTTCAGGCTCCTTGTGTCGAGAAATCAGCAGGCAAAGAGGAATCACCTCTTGGTAGGGGCACTGACCCTGATCATCAAGGTGAGATTCTGAGGCTCTCTCCTGAGGCAGGCAGGCTGGAGGGTCTGTCACACTCAGGTGCTCCACTTGGATCCATCTTGGTCTTCTGTGGCCCAATTGTGACAAGTGCAGCAACCCCAACCCTAGAAGGGATGGTTATCAGGGGCTCAGATCCCTCACAAATCCAGGTAAACAACAGAGACCAGCAGAGGCAATAGCAGAGGGAAAGGATTCAGGATGGACAGGAGAGAAGAAAGAAACTGAGTATTATTGTGGCCCAAGACCAACTGCAGCCATGAGACTATAGCTCATTCCTCCAACCTGCCTCTTCTAAGTTTCCCCCAGGAAGAGAAGCCTACCTGAGGTTGGGAAAGCTGCTCCCCACACATATGGGGAAGTGGACCTATGGCACAAATGATGGACTTTGGCCACCATGGAGTGTGCCCCTTGGATCTTCCTTTAAGAACTTGTTCACCTTCAAGAACAGTTACTTGACAGCCTCCAGCAGTAGTGCTTTCAGGATTCAACTCAGCATGTTCTTTCTGGCCAGCACCTGCCAATGACTGAGCATGGTGGGGGTAGTAAGGCCTGGCCGTTTCTGCCCAGTGCAGGTGTTCTAATTCCCTGGCTGCTAAAACATGTACCATAAAATGGGCTGGCTTAAACAATGGGAATTTACTGGCTCACAGTTTTGAGGCTAGGAGAAGTAAAAAAGTGAGTCATCAGCAAGGTGATGCTTTCTGCCCAAAGACTGGCATTCTGGGGCTGACTGCAAGCGATTCTTGGTCTTTGGCTTTTCTATCACATGGCAATGCATATGGCAATGTCTTCTCCTTTCAGTTTCATTGACTTCTGGCTTCTTCTGTCTGAATTTCATTCTGCTTATAAAGAGCTCCTGTAATCCAGAGTTCAACCTGATTCAGTTGGGCCACTCCTTAAACTGAAGTAACATCTTCAAGAGATCCTGTTTACAATGGGTCCCTACCCACCAGAATGCAGACCAAATCTAAGACCATGTCCAAAGGGTCCACAATTCAATCCACTACAGTAGGACTCCTCTAAGTGGCAACCTGAGCTCCAGAGTTCTTCATCTGGTTCAATGAAACTCTGTCAGATCTGCATGGCAGTCTGAGTCTGCCCAACCTTGCTTCCTCCCCTTCTTGTCTTTCACATGCTTCACTCCCACCTCTCTCCCAATAAACCCAATGAATACTTTACACTCCCAACTCCATCTTAGGGTTTGCTTTTGGAGGATTCAACAGCCACCACTTGTTTCTGTGCTTTATAAAAACCTGTGGCTGGCAGTGTCAGGGCAATTGTGGGGTTCCCAGTGGACTCATGCCACATCTGAGACTTGACAGAATGTTGCAAAGGGTTGCAAAGCATGTTGAACCCAACTTTGTATGTCACTTAGGATTCTTTGGCCATCTTCTTTCTTTGGGTAACCTACTATCAGACCTCCTACAGTTCCTGTGAAGTGGTAGCCAGAGGGGAAACACAATGTATCATGTTGCTTCCCATTTTTCCCTGTATCACTTATTTCCTCATCCTCTCTACTGGAACCTTAGATCTCTCAAAGTATCAGCACTCTAATCTTTTGCCCCAGGCTCTGCTTTCTGGAGGACCCATGCTAAAACATATGAAATCAGTTTCCTTAACTTTCCTTAACTTCCCTTCAGAGGGAAAGAGTTAATTGTACTTCCCATGTTTTCAACTGATGGGCTCACAGCATACCTGCAGCCAAGGCTTTAGCCCTGAAACAATGTTCTTTGGCCTTGGATTCTGGAGAGCTCATGGGGAGGTTGTAAAGTCCCATAGGGAGACATATACTGGCTCCAAGAGAGATGCCCCAGTTACAGGCAGCAGGAGGACAGTGTCCTGGCCCAGAGGGAACACAGTATAGTAAGCCCTGGATGTGGAATATAAAGTCCTTATTACCCTACTTAAAAAATGGAGTCTTGTCCTGACTATTCCCCCATTCTATTTCCTCTGAGCTCTGCCTCATGCCATCATCTCAGTGCCAACTTCCAATGGCCCTTCTCTGTCTGGAGGCATTTGACTTTGAAACTCTCTTATTTGTAGTGCCCCTTGAGCTCTCTTCTAGTCTGAGTTCAGGGAGGCTTGGAGCATGGGATTGTCCCGGGTCATGGAGATCTAGCCATGTGAGTGACAGGAAGAAGACCACACCCTTCCCTGGTGGCAAGAAATCACTGAAGACATGCTCCCACAACAGATTTTCTGTTCCATGGATCTTCCCCTCCACTATAACAGCCACATATATATTCTGAGGCATATGCCCTTCTCCATAGGCTCTGCTGTTTGGATAATGCTGGTAAAACACATGAAAAAATAATGTAACTTAGAAGACACCTCACTTCCTCAGACTAATGTCACAAGAAATGCCAGGAATAAACTCTTCTAACCGATTCACTGGCAGCTTCCACATTTGACTCTCCTATTATAGTCCTGTTCATGATGAGACTAAATACCACAGGAAAGCATCCCTCTCCAGATTCTGGGTAAGGTAGAAAGGTGATTTATTTAATTAATGCCCTGAGCACCTAAACCCTTAAGAATTATGTCCATCCATTTACAGAGCCATTGAATTATCTATCAACAGAAGCACCTCTCCTGACCCCACCAAGAAACACCAATACAACTCCTGCCATAAGCTGTGTAAAACCTATTTTATGAGTCAGATTGACATCCTTTCTGTGAAACAAGTAGACTATTTCCTACTGAAGAGGATCCAGGGCCTTCAATTTTCTTTAGATATACTAGAACTCTTCCATGGAAGAGACATGAGCATCATTTCCAAAGATCTTGAGAACTGCCAGGGAGAAATTCTTCTAAGAAATATTTGAATCAAGTTGGCCACAGTCTCAAGCAGATAAAGCAGAGGGCACAGTGGCACCTTCATGGTTTCAGACAATTATGGGAGCAGCTCTTCCTGGGCTCTGGTGGGCCTCCCTTCCTGGGGGTATCTCAGAGAAAAGGATAAAGCAGGATAATTTACAGTCTGTCACTGCAATTGGTCTCAGTGCTGCAAATGGCACCCATTGTCTCCCTCCTCCACTCTATGTTCTAAAATTTCCTTAACCCTCAGCTACACTCTGCTGTTCTTGCTGATTTTCTTTGTGGTGTGAATGAACTCTCCACCCTGAAGGAGATGAGCACCTGATAACCATAACCTTCTCCAACTGGGGTTGCTGCACTTGTCCATTCATGGTCACAGTTGGACCAAGGGCAGGCTAAGAAGTATCCAAGTGAATCACTGGGTGCCACAAGTATTCCTCTTTGTCCTCCTTATGTAATGGCAGCCCTCCCTCCACCTGATCCTCAAGGTTAACCAACCCTGCCAAGATAGTGCTTCCTCTTGCCTGCTAGTCCCTAGACAGTAGTAGTAGCTTGTAATTCAATGGGACACTTGCTGTATTTCTTGGCAAAAGTGAACCCTTCACCCACCCTTTCCCCTCACCTCTCCCCCTGGAACTAGGACTTCCAATCCTGCAGAGCCCAGTGTTTGTGATGATGAGTACAAAGTCCCCCCAGTGGGAAGTATGGCAAGTGGGGCTGTTACCAACTTCCATCCCTTGGTTCCCAGACCCATGTGCTATTTTTATTGGTGTAGAAGGCCATGCAGAGTTATGATTTACTGTGCATTCTGCATTCTGGAGGATGGCACCCCATCTTTGCAGGCCATTCTTTGTTCCATAAGGACAGTTCTTGGGGTTACTGTAAGCAGATGGCATGTCTTGCTTTAGAACCCCAGGGGCCTGCAATGTGATTTTACCATGGGGGTTTCCAACAGACACCTCCAACACCCCAGGGTCTCCCTGATCATACAGACCAAGTGTCGGGGCAGTTCGTCCTACAGTGCTTACCTGCTGCAGAGCCCTTTCCTGCTCCCAGCCCCAGACGAATTTTGTAGCCTTTTGTGTCTACCAGCATATGGTCTGAAACAGTATATCTAGGTTTGGAGTGTGTCTTCTTCCTACCAGGTCATAGATGTGAGATGTCACAATTTGTCTTTTCCTTTGCAGGGATGTCCCAGCATGCCCTTGACCACCTGAATTCTAAAATCTTTACTGAAGTAGTAGGTTCTCCAAATCTTTGTAGGTTTTCTCTGAGGTGCCTCCACATGCTAGCCACCTCTTGCACATACTGCACGATGTCAATGTAATGGATTGGTGTAATGTTCTCAAGATGTTCAGACAGTTCAGGTGTATTTAAGCTGTAATATAACAGAGTGGTGGAGTTTACATAATTTTGGAGCAAAATGTGAATGCATGCTGTTAAATGTTCTATATGAATTCACAGTACTGATCCTCTTTCCCCATTGGGATGTAGAGTAATGCATTTGCCAAGTCAATGCACAGCACACACCCAAGGTTATATTAATCTGCTCTAGCAATAATGTTAATGTGATATCTGGCACAGTAGGTGGGGTAAGGACCCCTACTTTGTTGAGTTAATGGTCACCGGCACTCATTCTCTAAGATCTCTCCAATTGCTGCAGGGACAATCCAGGTGAACAAAATGGAGACATGATAGGGACAACCACACCTGTTCCTTAATATCTTAAGAGTAGCATGAATCTTTGCCATCACCCTAGGATGATGTTTTGGATGTATTCTCTTCTTGGGGAGGAGGCAGTTTAAGAGCTTCCACTAGAGCTTGCTCACTGTGACAGTCAAGAACCCAATATAAGCATTATTCCAACTCAAGTATGTCAGTGTCAGTTATATATCCAAAGACCAGAGAAATAACCACCAGGTGTGTCTGTAGATGCAAGGGACCCAATATGAGCTTGACCTAGCCCAGGGGACCATTTATATTTGGCCCCCAAGTGCTCCCATTTTAACTGAAGCCATGATGATGGTAGAAATTTTTGGGTATCAATGTCAACTCATAGCCCATGTCTAAATAATCCTTGAAATGTCTGGGTTTTCCCCTTTCCTCAAGGAACAGACTCAAGTAAATGGCCATAGGTCTATTTGGGAAAGACCAATTATAAAGATATATACTTGTCATGCTGCAGGATCTTTCTCTGGGATATCTGGCCACCTCTTCAGTAGTGAGTTCTGGGCCTGAAAATTGTCTCGGGTCCAGGAATTAGGCCAAAGATCATGACTCTATTATGGCAACTAACTGTCCTTGGCCCCCTGCTCTCCATTATCACTTTCTTTTGGTCATATATATTAAGCAGTACCCTTCCTGGTTGACATCTGTTTTGCTCCTATGGAAGACATGTTCTATTAATCATCTCCAGTGTCTTTGCAGGTCATGGGCCCTGGGCTACCACTGTCATCTTCCCAGTCTCTAGGTGGATAAATGTAGACATCTGACCTCTATTTCTTGGTGTGGGGGTGGGGTGTGTGTGGAATGATCCTCATTGTTATCAGTGAGCCAAGTTCTGTGAAAGCCTCCCCTGCAATTGGCCCTGGCCTGCAGGGGAGGCCACCATTGCATTTCTTTGACGTTGGTCCCCTCTCACCAGTGCATTCCTGATGGCCTTTGTGAAGGTTGTGTCCTCTGGCCTTTTGCATGGAACACAATCCTATTCATTTTCTAAGCTCACATAATATACCTGTTCCAGCATGCTCACTCCCAGGAGCCTTTTCATCCCTTTCTGCACTGTCTTCCATGGCCACTCAAGCGTTTCCACTTTGTTCAGCATTTGCTTTCTCAAGGTTTTTAGGTGGCACCCAGCAGAGTTTGCACCTTCACCTGAGGTCCCTGCTAGGTTGTTAAATCCTGTATCCCAAGAGAGTGTCTCCAAGTCAATAAACTCTCCCTTTTCCAGTTTTAATTCCATTCCCTTGGAACAAGCATCTTCAAACACAGCCCTACATGTATTGCCCTGGCTCTTGCTATCACAGATGGCTAATTTTGGCAGAGATCAGCTCTGGTTCTCCTGTCTCATCTTCTTCTGGACCCATACAATGGAAATCTGACTACTCCCATCAGAAGGGAGGGCTGCTTTGCGAAAAATTCCTACTCTTTGTTGTTAAGCCAAAGATTCTCCCACCTTCAGAGCCAAGGGAGGTGAGAATCAGGGCTGGGTTCCACTGTGAGTCCTCTAGGGGGATGCTGACCTCTGAGATCAGCTGCACATCAAGACCAAATGATTCCCAGAAGGAATTAAGGACTCTTGGGCCTGCTCCAACAGGGAAGAAGCAAACTCCCCGGAATAGCCCTAGTTTTCAAGAATGGGGAACTCCACAAACATGACATTAGCTTTCTTAGTGTAATGAGGATCTTGGTTTTTTGTACCCATAGGGAGAAATGGTCAACCACAGGGTGTGGGGTAGAGGAGGGTCCAGGAGCCTTGGGAACAGAAGTGTCTACAGCCAGACCCCAACCCATCCTGCCTGGCCCAAGGGCTGATCCAGGTTCATCTCTTCTCTTTGCAAATGAGCTATGTGCTCATTCCAATCTTGGCCTAGTCGGGGGGTACCTTGACTGGGCTGAGAAGCCTCATTCCTGCTCTTGGGCTAAGGTTCAAATATTCAGTCCCAACATATCCCACAGAACCAAAGAGCCCCTCTGTCTTGTGCTTCTTAGTGCTAAATCTTGACAGGAATATGGTGCCTTCAGTGGGAATTTCAGAAAGCCCAACAGGACCATTTAATTCAGATTGAGAGTGACCTTTGGAGATGAAAAGTCTCTGGCCTGCCTCCTCCTTCAGTAGCTCTGTGGTTTTCTCAGGCTCTTGAGAGACACCACTCTGTGGTCTCTCCCAGCCCATGGAAAAAAAGGTCCCCAGAAGGTTCACCAAAATTGCACCTCCTCTCACAACAGGCTCTACTTTTAGACTGCTTTCTTTCAATACTAACAGGATCAGTGGAGGAAAAGGCCACTGGTACTGGAGGTCTGTGATTACTAAGTCTATGTGTCAACAAGGCTACTGTACCCAACTGTTTGGTCAAACACTAATCCAAATGTTTCTGTGAAGGTATTTTGTAGATGTGATTAACAGCTACAATCAGTTGACTATAAGTAAAGGAGATTAGCCTCAAAGATGTAGGTCGGCCTCATCCAATCACTTAAAAGCCTAAAGAGCAAAAACTGAGGTTTCCTAGAAAAGAAAACCTGCCTCAAGAATACGAACATCAACTCCTTTCTGAATTTCCAGCCTTCCAGTCTGCCCTTTGGATTTCGGACTTACCAGTCCCCACAATCACATGAGCCAATTCTTTAAAATCAATCAATCAAGCTGTCTCTCTCTCTCTCTCTCTCTCTCCACCCCGCCCTCTCTCTTTCTGTGTGTGTGTATACACATGCACACACACACACACCTATTGGTTCTGTATCTCTGACTGATAAAAGCTTGATTTAAGTTTAGAAATTTCGGTAGAAGCATTTCTGGTAGCAGCAGCCACAGCAGCAAAATAGCACTTCAGCGAAGCTGGCTGAGCCCTTGTCCTGGGTCCCTGAGCCCATAGCCTTGTCAATGTTCCGACCACAGACACCTCTGGCCACGTACCCCAGGGTTTTCTCCTTCAGGAAAATCAGTTGCTCTGTTTTTTCCTTCTTGGCAACTTAAAATTTCCTTAAAAATTCATTTTTCATACGATGCATACTGATTTGCTGGATTGTGGATGGTCCCTCTGGAGAGTATACAAGTCTTAATTACTTTATTTAGCACTGTACCAAAGTTTCCTTTTTGCTACAAATTATTCATAATCTTCACATCTGGTAAAATATTTCTATCACATCTGATAGAAAAATGGTAAACCAAGCCAATGTAAAACCACAGGGATTTTTTATATTCTGGCCATAATGAACCGACAAATTAATGCTGTATTATTTTCCATTTCATGATATTATACTAACTTGGAGTTTTGTTTGAATTTGCATAGAATATTGTGATAAGTTTAAAAGAATGGTTTGGAGCAAAACGATTTTATAAATTAAAAAGAAGTCTCATAACAGACAAAATTGTACCTGACTCCAGACATACCCAGTAGGGTTGTATGTTACAAAAAGGTCAAACCTTTCAGGGAACAAAGCATTTCCATGAGTTCAAAAGAGCTGGTAGAGCTAGTCAAGCACCTTAAACCATGAGTCCTGGTGGCACTTCGGTGAGAACCACCTACCAGGCCCTGTACTAGTAGACATGGTCGTTCCTTTGAGGATGTGCCAAGAGGATGGTTATGGATACCTTTCTGGCTGGGAGTATGGAACCCAGGTTGCAGAGGCACAGCACTACAAACTTCCTGGATTACTGTGGACATGACTCTTAGCTTAACCATCTTGCAGGGAGAGTGGGGAAATTACCAATGACTATAACATTTCCAAGGTTGCCCTTATTCCCAGAATAGGCAAACCGATTTCACTGGATTGATATAAAATTTTATTTGCCTCCTCTAAATGAGTTATCCTCCAGCCCCCTTTTTAGCTGGAAACTTAGTAGGGATCATAGATAGTTTTGTGAATGTAAGAAATTATTGCTGCTCCAACAAAAGAAAATAAAACCCAAATAGCTCCTGTGAAATGCCATGTGGCTGGTTGATCATGGAGACAGAATAACCAAATTCTCATATGCTTTAGGTAATTATGGAAGCCTGGGAGTGAGTTAGTAACTAATCATGGAAGTATTCTGGTTAGAACCTAGGTGTGTCTTTCTTCAGATTGCCTCCACCTTCAACAACCAATCCTCCCAAATATGGTTATGGTTATAGAATATTGTGATAAGTTTAAAAGAATGGTTTGGAGCAAAACGATTTTATAAATTAAAAAGAAGTCTCATAGCAACTCCTCAAAGTTTCCTTGAAACCTGAGAAAGGAGAGCTTAGTCCATAGTCTGACACCATCTGCTTCTTGCCTCCCTAATTCCATGGGTCACAATCCCCACATTGGATGGAAACTTTCAAGCCAGCTCTCCTTCTGTCCCCCTTTCAGCTCAGGATATAGATGACCCAGGGCCAGCTGAGAGAATGAAAATTCTACTTTTTGTCTTCAATCATTTCCCCTTCACCTTCCTATCTATTGCCAATGCATTCAGCCTCTTCCACTAATACCTCTAGTCCCTTAGCCTGATTGAACAGAGAAGTGATTATTCCTCAGCTTAGCCATCCCCTGAAGGAATACTAATCTACTAGAAGATCTGGTCCCTAGAGTTTTTCTAGTTTTGGACATTGTACTACTTCATGCCCAAATGCTTACGAATTCAGTCATGTCCTCTCTACATTTGAATTCCATTTTGAAAGAGCAATTAACTGAGACCAGCATGAAACAGAATCTTCTTCAGAAAACTGGGCACTTAGATGGATTTGTCTTTGAGAATGAAACTCTGAGACAGAAGGAGTCTCACAGCCTTTAGTAACCTCAACCCTCAAAGTATCAACCCCCCAAAAGTTGCTCCCTGGCCAGTGCATGGACAAGTAAGCTTCATGAGCCCAAAAGTGATGATGATTCTAGATCTCTCCTGCTAAAGGTTTTGCTACCCAGCTGTGGGGAATTAGGTCATCAGGCCATTTCAGGGCTGCCAACCCACCCAATGATTGAAAAGGGTGAGGCATAAGGACCTAGCTGATTGACCTATGGCTTTGTTAGACCTGCAGGAATCCCTCTGCCCAATCCTACTTCCTCCACCTTTTTTCCCTTGGGTTCTAAGCCTAACAGACATCCTTCATGCCAGCCTATTTCCCAACATCTGCTTCTGGAGAATTCAACCCATAAAATATGAAGATGGAAGAAATACAAGATTCAGAGAAAAACCACATCTTAATGAGGTACAGGATGATGTTGATCATTTTAGGGGTTTGTACCTGTTTTTGTCTACATTCAGACATGATCACAGAGAGGTCTTTTATTGCCTCACTCCATCATTGTTTCACAAAGTGACCTTATTTAACCTTGGTATTCTGTCAAACAATATATTAAGTATGGGACACCATGCTCTCCTCCAGTCCTGTTAACTGTTTAAAGCTATCAGGATGCTCCTCCTCCCCTTATTGTCTCCTCTCGGCCAAGGGCAGATGAAATCAGGCCATCCAGATCCTTACCATTGCAGCAATTTTGCTGATTAGAAGGTTAGCCATAGGATATATTCTGTAGTTAGCTGGGCAGGCTTCATCAACCAACTAAGAGAGGCAATTACTAGAAATAAAAGGTTTATTAGCCCTTCTACTAGACCCCAGAGTCAGGAGCCTACGTTAATTAATCCAGGTCATGAAAATATGTTAAAACATGGACCAAAATTCAGCCGGGTCTGTTGTACAGAGCCAGGTAGCTTTTTATTTTAGCTTAGTTACAAATTTTTACTTGACTTGTATTTATGTAATTTTTCTTTAGCCCAAACTCACTCCTGGCTAGCTAAGCAAAAATCAAGTATTTATGAATGTTCATCACAACTATGGCTAGTGCTGGGCCTCCAGAGAACTTGTGTCTCTTACATCTTCTGCTAGGGTCAGAAACAAATTACAGAATACCTCTCGATCTGTATTATTCCTACTGAGAAAAACACTGGATTGTTTTGTTTTTGTTTAAATGTCAAAAGATGGTCATATGGGATCAAAAATAAAAAGATGAAGATACGGAGGAGCATAGAGAACATTTTAGTTGGTCACTTGGTAGAATCAAAGTACAACAGTAGGCAATATTAGTAAATGAAAGGGAAATAAAAATAATGCTGGGAAAAATCAGAAAAATCTTATTTAATGCCTCAGGTGAAGCAGTCTATTCCTATTCCTTGCAGTCAACAGCTTGATCTGACAGTGCTGACCAGAAGCAGTCTACTCCCTGCAGTCATCTGTTTCTGGATGATTCCTAATTGTCACTTTTAAGAACTCCTAATGGAATATCCTGAGGTTGAGAAACCCTGCCCTAAAGATCAGTGTGAGATGCAGACAGTGTCCTAATAGAGGTTAGACAATCAGGGAATCCTCCTTCAGATTCGAGAAGGAGGTTAGCTGTGTTTAGAGTTTACAGATGTGATGAGTGAAGAAGCAATATTGCATAGGAGGTAAGGCTACTAACTGAGAAGTGCTCAGAGTTTTCTGTCAATGTAAGAGAGTATACAGTGGAGACTTTAGAACTGAAACAGCTGAAGACTTCACTCTAGCTTTTAGATAAGGTTCCTATGCCTTGGCTATTGGGTCTTACGAAAGACGGAAATAAACAATTCATCTCTGATGACCTCTACATGTGGTGAACACTGATGTGCCAACCAGATCCCACTTCAATGAAGAACCTGTGGCCTCAGTTTCTGGGACTGGGGCCAGCCACAAGGTATTGTCTCAGCTATGACAGCCAGCTGGCCAAAGGGTATGCCCCCTCGTGGGATACCAATGTCCAGTAACTGATGCAGAGGCATGAAGGACTATCTTGATCCAACTCAGGACAAGGCTTACTTTACCTTGGGAGCTCCCCCCGGGGCTCAACCGGGGCTGTCACTGGGCTTGAATTGCAGCTCAAATCCTTCTTCTGCCTAATCCTGCTTCCTTTCCCTCCCTTCCACTGGTGTTAATGCCAGGGGCATTTTTACAATAAATACTCTGCCTTCTGCCTAGGATCTTAACAGCTGCTTCCTCAGGCACCCAACCTGCATCACCATGTAACAGGGTCACTATCCCTGAGGCCTGCACAGACTTCTCACGAGCAGAAAGGAAAAGGGCTTATGATAAGTAAGCAACTTCAAGGTTGAGGGTTACTCTGGGGCACTGTTTGCCAAAATCTTGTTTATACTTTTTTCCCCAGGGTAGATGTTAAGGGGCCAAAAGCATGGGTATATCAGACAAAGGAAATGCGATTTTAAGTTTGAGACTCAATACCCGCAATATTCAGTCAGTCACAGAGATTTCATTCTGGTAATTGGTCAAGGAAAATTCTGGATAGTTGGTAAATCTTTCACTATTGAGAGATTTATTTTCCTGGTATAGTATGCTTTAAATAATGACTTTTTTCCCTTGCAAAACTGAAATTTTTCTTTGGAAGCTTTATGTTCCTTCTCAGCTAAATCAAGCCAACCTTAGAATTTTGTTAATCTTCTGGGTAGAGCAAAATATCTATTATAGGGTAAGAGTACAGATCTAAGAAAACCATATTCTTTAGTTCTTGATTGAGGATTTAACAATAAGAGGTTGCTCTAGCAAACTCTTGAGGTATAACGCTCTACTTTTATTGCCAACTCTACAAGAAGACAAATGTTGACTCTTTGTATCTAAGAGAGTGCTAAAGAGAGAATGTACAGAATTGAGTGGGAGGGAGTGTAAACTACAACGTAAACTATAATCCATGTAGTGGCAATGCTCCAAAATGTGTTCATCAATGGCAATGAATGTACCACACTAATGAAAGGAGTTGTTAATGTGGGGAAAAGTGGGAGGTGTGGGAAGTGGGGCACATGGGAATCCTTATAGTTTTTAATGTAACGTTTTATGTAATCTAAATATCTTTTAGAAAAAATAAAAATATATATTTTTAAAAAGTCTGTGACCGTAAAGTGGATGATTTCAGAAGTATTGAGGACAACTGGTATTTGTTAGGGACTCTGGGAAGGAGTCATAAGCTTGCTCATGGCATTAAGATTTTGCACAAATTGCTGTTCATAAAATAGTCATCAAAGGGGCCAGTGCAAGGAATGATAAGCCTCCTTTTATGGAATCTTTCACAAAGGCATCAGTCCATCCCTTGCTTCAGATTTTAAAGCAGGGGTTCTTAACCAGGAGTCCCTGGACTCAGGGGGCCTGTGAGCTTGAAATGAAAATTAAAAAAAAAAAATTATTCTTGTGGGGATATGTTGGTGTGGGTGTGATATACTTATTAAATAATACACAGTATAGTGTGGATTTAGTAAGGGGTCCGTGATTTTTACCTGACTGGCAAGAGGGTCTGTGGAACAAAAAAGGTTAAGAACCCCGATTTTAAAGGGTTTTGAGCAATAGGTAAGGGAACAGACAAGTCAGGTTCTACTCTGGGGTCTAGCTCCTAAGATCCCCTACATCAGTAGAGCCACTGGCCCAGAGGCAATCAGAGATCTCTCATAAATTCTCAGGTTGGGATTGGACTAAACACACATGGATGGGCTAACTGACCGCTGACCAGCTATTAATAGATTGTGTACTGAGGAGTCCTAAAATTATTTCTAAAATAGTCTGTCTGAGAAGCATTTTATCTGGCAGTTAAATTACATAGACATCTTCCTATTAAATCTGTGAAAGTAGTATGCAGTGGTTTTAAAATATGTTCACAAACTTTATGAAGATCCTCTCTTCAAAAAGTAGAGCCTATTTCCCTTAAATAGTAGGCCAGATTTAGTGGCTTGTTTCTAATGAATAGAATGTGATGATATGATGATGGGTGACTTCCAAAGCTAGAGCCTAGGATGGCTTCTGCCTGGATATCTCACAGGTTGCTCATTCTTGGGGAAGTCAGCTTCCATGGCATGAGGACACTAATGGAGAGGTCCATGTAGGAGAAACTGAGGCCTCTCGCCAACATCCATCACCAACTTGCCAGCCTTGTGATTGAGTTATCATGGAAGTGGATCCTCCATCTCAGCCAAATCCTTATCTTGATGACAACCTCATGAGGGAACCTGAGCCAGAAGTGTCCAGCTAAGCTTCTGAAATCCTGACCCATGGAAATGGAGGACAATGGATATTTGTGTTTTAAGTCACTAAATTTTGGTGGTAATCTCTTATGCAGCCATAGATAACAAATATATGTTAGCAGGGAACAAATGCTTAGTGAGTGGGCCTAGTCACAGTCACAGGTTGGGTGAGGTGAAGAGTTTGGTGGCTATTCAAAAGATCTACCACTGAGGGAGAAAGAAAACATCAGTGGGATTTATAGCTGTCAAAGTACCACCTGTGGCTATCAGGAATTGTTTTGTCCTAAAATTAAAGATAGTTCTTTCTGCTGATTTAAAGGATTCTTGGAAATTGGGCACTAAGTCTCCCTAGGAGACCTTGAATAATTCCTCAGGAAAGAGGTCTTTAGGTTCCTTTTTTCCTTAGGTAGGATGAGAGAGTTAATTTTCTAATGATCCTTTTGTTTATAATGCTAAGCGTCCCTGTCTAAAGGAGGATATTTGTTGCCCCTTGAGGGAGTAGTAGATCCATCCAATTGCTTTATTTCTAAAGAAATCAGTTTGGCTTGGATCTTTTCTCTTTTTGTATCTAATATCTCTTTAAATCACAACCAAATGCTGAAATTTATGTAATGGTGTAATATGCCAGTGAAATTTGTTTAAGTACCAGATTTTCAATTTCTGTTTTTAAAGTCTCAATAAAAAGATGGAAATAGAAGCATAAACATCAGTATTAGGTGTTTATCCTGATTATCTAAAGGTATCAATTTGTGTCTGAAATCCATGAAGTCACCCTTTCACTGTTAACCAAAGTGAATCAAGATCTAGTTTCTTTTAGCAGGAAAGATTTGGGCATAGCTCTCCAAATGTCCTGTTTTATCTTACATGCTTTAAGGTGTTTCGTTTGGGTGAAGTTTATTTCACTATTTTTAAGTCATTTCTGTATCCTCCCAATCAGACTTTTCCAACCAAGTGTGTGAATCTTGTCCCACCAAAATACCCTCCTTTAGACAGAGACACTTATTATAAATAAAAGGACCACAGATTAAATGGTAGAGTTCATGGAAGCTTAGGTTGTATGTTCCTAAGACAAGCATAAATTCTTCAATAATTTGAGAATTTTAGAAGTCCTTACCAGGCACAGAAATCTGAATATGCCCAGGAAGTAAAGTCCACATAACAGTAAGTGTTTCCTGTCCCTCACACTGGGAATGCATTTTTAAGACACACTGAAGTACTGTGAGCAGTTCATAAGGAGGAGAGAAAGGTAAAGAATCCATGAGGGTTGAGTAAGGCTCTGGGCTTGGAGAAGGAGAGGTGTGTGAAACCCAGAAAAAACAGAATAGATTTTTGAAAGATCCAAAAGTGAAGCAGAAGCCAGTGTGAGGAGACCTTCTGAACTCCTCATACCTGGGTTGGCTTAAAGATGGACTTAATGGTTCCATATCTGTTCTCTTCCTATTGACTTTTCTTAAAACACACAAAATGTTGGAAAGCAGAATTAGAAAATGTGAAAAGACTAGAAGGTAATTTCGCCAAGGAACAATACAAACCTGATAAGGTAATTTTTTCCAGGAATAAAGTTCCTTGGAATGTTTCAAAGGAAGCCCGAAGCTGAAGGGCATCACCAAAATAATCAGATCTCAATTCATCACAAAATGTCCTTTTTATCCAACAGGTATAGATTCAAGGGGTCTCAGGCATGCCCACTATTAACTGAGTCAAGGGTCTGCATCCATGGCAGTGAAGATCTTAGTTGAATCTGGTGGTGCCTCCATGTCCATTGATACCCACCAACTAAAGTTGACCAGAAACATTCCTGTCATCAAACCAAGTTGGGTTTATTGCTTGCTACACCAAAGAGACTGCACACCATGGAGAACTGTGGGGCAACTCAATAAAGATGAGGGGCACGTTATAGGATTTGGACTTGTTTTAAGTGTTTTTGCCAAGGGTTCAAGGAAATGGGGGTTTGCTCTAGATTGGGTGCTGATGGAAAGCAGAGGTAATTCTATGATTGGAGTTAACTAATTTCTTATTCAGGAGATGGGGAGAATGGAGATGAGATAGTTACAACTTATAAAGAATCAATAGTTACATTAGCCAGGAGAAAAGGATGTTTGATCATTTTTGTGGTTTGCACTGTTACTGCTTTTGTTTGTCCTCAGACGTGACTGGGAAGTGGTCTTGTTTTTGCCTTGATTCTTTGCAGCTGCATGGTGACCATGTCTCATACTGTGTCTATGAAGTTTTTATATTAAATAGGTAATGCCATCGCCAGGGTGTTAGTCCTAGTTCAGCTACTGGCTCCTAGTGGCTGGGGCTTCTTTTTCCTCCTTTCCCAGGTGATACTGGATTACTGCTACGTACTGGAGGCACAGAAGAGGATTCTGGGGTTTGGGAGACTCAGTGGAATGCTTCCTTGTGCATTCTGTGATAAAATTGCCCATTTGTGGTTAGCAACCATGACTTGAGAAGGTCATAATAATCAGGGACAAATTCCATCCAAAAGTTGCTGGCCAACAGAGCGGATGTGGCTCAAATGGTTGGGCGTCCGTCTGC
>JAQZBX010027328.1:0-28455 GCA_029593785.1 Cabassous unicinctus
TCATTTTCATTAGTTTCAAGGTAGTTGCTGATTTCTGTTGAGATTTCCTCCTTGACCCACTGTTTGTCTAAGAGTGTGTTGTTTAACTTCCATATCCTTGTGCCTAACCTGTTTCTCTGGCCCTTAGTGATTTCCAATTTCATTCCGTTGTGGTCAGAGAAATTACTTTGTATAATCTCAATCATTCTGAATTCATTGAGAGTTGTTCTGTGGCCTAGCATGTGGTCTATCTTGGAGTATGTTCCATGTGCACTCGAGAAGAATGTAAATCCTGCTGTATTTGGGTGTAGTGTTCTGTATATGTCTATTAAGTCCAGATCCTCTAATGTATTGTTGAGAGCCTTTGTTTCTTTATTGATTCTCTGTCTAGATGTTCTGTCTAATGATGATAATGGTGTGTTAAAGTCCCCTGCTAAAATTGTAGAGGCATTTATTTCTCCACTTAGTTTTCCAGGGTTTGCTTCATGTATTTTGAGGCATCCCGATTAGGTGCATAAATGTTTATGATTGTTCTCTCTTCTTGAGAGATTACCCCTTTTACTAATATATAGTGTCCATATTTGTCTCTTACGATGGTTTTGCATTTAAAGTCTATTTTGTCTGATATTACAATAGCTACTACTGCCTGTTTTTGGCTATTGTTAGCTTGTAAAATGGTTTTCCAGCCATTCACTTTAAGCCTCCTTGAATCCCTGGGTCGAAGGTGGGTTTCTTGTAGACAGCATATAGATGGATCATAATTTCTGTATCCATTCTGCCAATCTGTGTCTCTTGATAGGTGAATTTAGTCCATTAACATTCAGTGTTATTACTTGTAATGAATTTCTTACTTCAGCCATTTTTCTTAGGGTTAATGTATGTCATATTTTGTTTTGTTTTTGGTTTTTGTCTTGTTAGTTGCTTTTAAACTCTCCTCCAACTCTCTCTCCCTTGTTTATTCCTTTCAACTTGTGGACATTCCTTTAGTGTTTCTTTAAGTGCAGGTTTCTTATTGACATACTCTCTTAATTTCTATTTATTTGTGAATATTTTAAACTCTCCATCATTTTTGAATGCCAGTTTTGCTGGGTAGAGAATTTGTTGTTGGAAGTTTTTTTCTTCTAGTATTTTTACTATGTCATACCACTGTCTTCTTGCCTCCATGGTTTCAGCTGAGAAATCAGCACTTAATCTTATTGTGCTTCCCTTGTGTGTGATGGTTCTCTTTTCTCTTGCTGCCTTGAGTATTTTCTCTTTGTCTTGAGCATTGGACATTTTGACAAGTATATGTCTTGGAGTTGGCCTGTTGGGATTTATACTGTTTGGGGTGCGCTTTGCTCTCTCAATAGGGTTGGGAAGTTTTCAGCCATTATTTCCTTCAACACTTCTTCTGTTCCCTTTCCCTTCTCTTCTCCTTCTGGGATGCCCATAATGCGTATGTTTGAGTGTTTTGTGTTGTCGGTTAATTCCCTGAGTCCCTGCTGGATTTTTTTCTATCTTTTTGTCTGTTTTTTCTACTATGTGTTTGATTTCAAATGTATTGTCTTCCACATCACTAATTCTTTCTTCTGCCTGTTCAAATCTGCTGCTATGTGAATCCAGCGTCTTTTTGATTTCTTGGATTGTGCCATTGGTCACCATCATATCCATTATCTTTTTGGGAGTGCTTACAATTTCTTCAGTATGTTCTCCCAGTGTCTTCTGTATATTCTTAATCTCTTCCTTCACTTCTTTAAGTTGGTCTATGATATTTGTTTGATTAGTTGTTCCACGTTCTGCTTCACCTCCTGGTTTTTAGTTTGTTCATTGGATTGGTCCATGTTTTCCTGTTTCTCAGTGTGGTTTGTAATTTTTTGTTGCCCTCTAGTCATCATTTTATCTTGATGGATTCATTTAGTTGATTAGCTTCTCTCTCTGCTCTAGAGTTTTATTTAGCTGGTGGTTCTGTGTGTGTCTAAAGTTTTCTCTTTGATACTTTTTCTTCTTATTTTATTTTATTTCCTTGCTTCTTTCTATGTTCTCTTGAAGGCAAAAGATTAGGGCCAGAGGAATTGAAAGATGTGAGAAAGGAAGAAGGAGAATAGTAATATTGATAAAAGTTAGAAGATGGGCCAAATAGGAATTAATGAAGTGAATATTTAACTCATGTAAGCAGTGTAGAGTAATAGGAAAGAAAGTGGGGTACTACAATGGACTGGGAAACCAAATAGAGGAATATATATATAATGATTTAGAAGGCTAGAATTAAGAGGAGGGAAAGAAAAAGTAAAGAAAGGGCTAAAAGGAAAGAGTTAATATTAATAAAAAAAAGAAAAAAAAATAGAGGGAATAGAAATTGACACCCTTGAGTTGTGGGCGTATGGAAAAAATGTGGTATTTAATAGCTGCAACAGAAAGCAGAAGGCAGAAAGATGAGGGAAGGATAAGAGATAGTTTGGAATACAAAATCAATATATAGAGAGAATGGGAAATTACTGAAGAAGAAGCACAGCAAAGAAGAGACAAGTTAGGAGCACCTAATTTTAAAAAAATGAAAGAAAGAAGAAAGGGGGGAAGAAAGAGGAAAGAAAAGCAAGAGACAACAAATAAACAGAGAAAAACCAAACAACCACACAGGCAAGCAGTCAAACAGAACTAAGGGGGATCAATATTCCCTGGGGTCCCGTGGATCCTCTCAGCCTACTTGTGTTTATCAAACAATTCCCCCACACTGTTCTATGTGCAGGTCCTGAAGCAGCTTTTGCCTATTAAACTAAATTAAAAAGAATTTATTTTTCATTTATTTAAGTGACCGTTTTATTTATTTATTTATTTATTTATTTATTTATTTTTTATTTTTTGGCGTTATACAGGAGCAAAAATAAGTCCTTCTCTAGACCACCCCCCTCATGGAGGGGACCCTAACTGGGCTCGTGGAAACTAATCAAGCACTTCCCAATTTCTGGGTTCCCCAGGGATGCAAAAGTCTGATGTTTGTCAGTGTAGAATGCTAAAAACGGCAGACTCTGCCTTTCTGGATCAGAGCCCCTGCGTCACTGGCCTTCTGGTAAATGAGGTTTACTCTGCAGATTCGCCTCTCCCCTCAGCCTGGCGCTACTTCAAGCTGGCTTATCTACTCCCCAAAATTATGAGGGGGTCCAGGCAGCCAGATCGACAGCTAAAATATCCCCTCTCTGCTTTCTGTCAGAACTCTCCCTCTCTTGGAGATTGCCCCTCTCCCCAGCTCCGCGGGGCCCGGGGCTTATCCCTGGGCAGCTAGTCAAATCAACTCCCTCAGCAGATTAACCCCTCCCCTCCTCTGGGTGCCGATTTATTGCAGCTGTTTTGTTCGTCTAAGTTGCAGGGGGCTTCAGGGAGCCCAATCCACAGAAAATAAAGCTCTTTTGCTGGCTCTCCCCCCTCAGAAAACGCCCCCTCCCACTGGGCCCTGTCACCCAGTTACTGGATGAGAGTCACATTTCCAACCAGCTCTTTTTTTTTCCCCATAAGGGTGGGGGTCAGCCGACTGTGTTAACCACCACAGGCAGGCTTAAAACTCATGAATCTCTGTGGTTCAGACCACGCCGCCAATCTGCCCAGACAGCTGTCCCAAGCTTCTCACTCCACACACCCACAGCACAAACCCCCATGCAGGACCCCGTTCACTATCCGCTGTGTTCTGGGAGCTGTCAGCAGTTGCCCTCCTAAGCCGACGCCATCTTGCCACTCTCCCCCCTAACAGTTTTGACCATGATATGGAGGCATATAGGAGGTGATGTGTGATGAGAGAGAATTGATAGGAGAACATTGTGACTTGAATAAGTTACCCATTGTAGGACTCACTTTCCAATTCTGTATATTGGAGGTAACAGTCACTATCTTACAGGTTTTCTTGATATGTTCAATTGGATGTTTAAATGAAGCATTTGAAATAGTGCAGCTAGCATAGTTGAAAATTCAGTAAAAGGTAGCTATTCTTAGGTACCAAGCTAAAAGCCTAATACACTGGAGAGAAACACTAACTCAAGGAGTGCATAGTCTACAAGTACTTTGAAAATTGCATCATATTTTTAGAAAATTCTCTTTCAGCTTTACTGTAAATTTCATAATACATTTTAAAACAGAAAGGAGAATATGTGCTGATATAGTACAAAAACTGAAATCAAGGTAGATGCAGAGTATGTAAGTTTCACCCTTTAGAGATAAGCTAAGTTCTATAAACGTACACCTACTCATATAAATGTGTTTTACATGCATAGACTCTTTAGGGCAGATCATTAGGAAGTCACTAAAAGTAAGTTCCTCTAGAGGGGTAAATAGATTACAGGATTCACTCTGTTATCATTCTACTATGTGAATTTTTCCCACTATATATAGTATATCATTTTACTTTTAAAAACTTTTCTCAGCCAAGAATTCTGAAGTGCAGGTTTTGTTTTGTACTCCTGTAAAGGAAAATTGTCCTACTCTCCACAGAATAGATGACAATTAGCATGAGAAGGAGACTAAAAGCTTCATTCTGATTCTCATCTTTCCCCTCTGCACTGCAGCTCCCTGATGATGGGAGCTGTGATCCTGGTACCCAGACTTCTACTCAATGTGCACACAAAGTCTGCATTCTACAAATTTGTTGAAAAATAAGTGGATGAATGAGCTTGTCAATGAATGGAGGGTGAAATGGATGTTGTATATATTAATAAAAGGAACCTGAGAAAGCTCTGGTGAGGAGGAAGAGACGCAGATGTTTTCACCACCTGAGTAATATTGAAATCATGTGCTAAGGATGAATTATCTGAGTTTTCACCAAATGTCAGGATCACTAGATGGGCTTATTTGTGTTGCTCAAAACCAAAATTCTCCCACATGCCACCTAAGGAAACTTGCTCCTAAACCTGCCTAGGCAATGCCTAGTCATCACACCACCCTACCCCATTCAATGCTCCTATGAAAGCCCCATCTCCAGTATTAGCATAGGAAGGTGGAACTTGTCTGCTGTCTGTGGCATGCAGAAGTTGAGAACAAACAGAATGAGTTTGTGAACCCAGAATACAAAGCAAAAAAACAAATATGGAAACATGTCCTTTAAGTTGCTGACAGAATTTAAAGAGCTTGAGATGTAGCAAGCCAAGACTGGTTAGCAAAGTCACTGGTCTGCATGCATGAGAAAAATAAAGAGATTTTCCAAGTATTCAGTGAAATCAGGGACCAGATCACTGATTAAATTAGAGAGAATTTCAGGGGAGGAGGAGGAGTAGGTGGCAATGCCCTGGGTACAGAAGATGCAATCAGAGCAGTCTATGAGAAATGCTTTTGGGGGCCTATCATTTTGCAGAGGTTGATTGCATTTTGATTCTGTCCAATGGGAAAAAGGAAAGAAACCTCCTACAGGTTTATACAGAAGAAGCGGGCTATATTCTGACCACTTCAGTGAACCTGGATCTTCTGTTGTGTTGTATCTTCTGACCTAGACATAGAAAGAAAGCCTGCTCTACAAGGAATGAAGGAGGTGACATTCTCTGGTGGGTTGTGCCAGCAATGTTACTCTCAAAAGGATAGCACCACAAACCGTGCATAGCCACCACCAAAGCAAAGTATAGGTGATGAGAACCCCGGGAGATACAGGTAGGCAGGGCCTCAGGAAGGGGTTCAGTGTGGGGTGGGCCACAGCAGGAAGACCAAGCAGCCTGAGGCAGGGAGTGAGGTGACCTGTGAGGGAGCCACATCACACCATATAATGCCTAGTCATAGGGTAACTGTGTTAAGCACGGTGGTCTGGGGGGCTTAACCGAGGCAGTGAAGTGCTGTCTGATGAATTTTGAAGTGACCTTCTAGCCAGCAGAGGGTCTATTTTAAGCTGGCTCAAGAGAGGAAGTAGTAGGAGGGTCAAGGTGGCATAGCCCCATCTGTAGATGTGGATGAGACCCTGAGATCTCCATATGTCTTCTGCTTGCCTGGATGTAGGGAGACATGGAAATTAGGAGGTGATCCTGAGTGTGTACCTACTATGTGCCAGAAACTGGCTCATTTCTCTTTTATTTTCTTTTTTTTACCAATGATATCTCTATTTACAGTTTTGTGTACAATTGCGTTTGGATTTTTTTACCTTGCAAAAAATGTTGTGGAATTTGTTTTCAGAAAATCACAGGAATTTAAAGGTTTCAGGCTCTTTAAAGTATGTTTGTCCAACTTTTATTGAGTTGTGTGTAGAGCATTAGGAAAAATATGTAAATCTAAAATTGGACAGAAAGAACAAGGAAATGAAATGCAAATACTCTTCAGGAACTCTTGGAAATGTGCTACTGCATATTACTATTTTTTTTAAAGGATCCTTGGAAATATATCTAATTTTGTGTTTATGCTGACTCCAAACTGAAAGGAAAGTTGAAGATAGTTTTCTTCTTTCCCTATATTGATGAAAGTGTGAGAGACAAAGCAACCATCTCTCCTCTATTCCCCCAAACCCTACCCCATACAGAGCTATCTGATCAGGCATGGATATCAATGGACATGACATACTAGCAGATGGAACCCAAATGTCTATCCCGATCTTTCTACAATCTCAATTTACCTCAATTTGGGAGATTTCATTGAATTGGGGAGTGGACACAAGAAGGGTAAAGGGATTGAAATAGGAGACAGATTTGGGACAGTATGAGTAGGAACAGAAAGAGGAGACTGAAAGAAACTTAGAGGTCTAAAGAAGGGAATAAGAGAAGCTGATTTGGGTGAAATGGAGTGGTGACATACTGCAAAAATGTTTATCCTTTGAACTGTATTTTTATTTTAGAATATTTTAATCATATAAGATCATAGAGAAAATAATATAATAAATACCATCTACCAACTTATTTCCCCAATCCTACCCACCACTAATTATTTTGAAGCAAATCCTAGATATCATATTTTATGTGTCAATATTGCATTGTGTATCTCTAAATTAAAGAGCCTCCTTTTACTACCATTCATATTATTGTTAAGCTAATAATGATTAACAGTTTTTTTTTTTTATATCAGATACTCAATGTCCATGCTGACTTGTAATTATTTTCTTGTTTGGGAAATATATTTTTTTGAATCTGGAAAAATTATTAGGTAAATTTTTATGTTTGATAAATACATTTTCTTTATCTTTTTAATATATATTATTCTTTTTTTCCATCTTATATTTTGTTGAAGAATCCTGCTCAGTTGTGCTATAGAATTGTCCCATCTGGATTTTGTTAATCCTGTCCCCTCATGATTAACTTTTCTCATTTCTTGGAATTGTGGGTCTTTCCAAACAAAGAACTACACATCCATGCTTCAATTTGCTGGCCCTTGAGTATATTTGGAGAAATTTCCAAGAAGATCAGCAAATGACTTGTGCTTTATCTCCTTCTGGCAGCTACTTCTAGAGCTGAAAGGAAAGAGCCAAACAAGTTTGAGCAGCTATAGCTTTCTGGGGAACCTAAGAAGCACACAGGTTGCCATGCAAGAAACAGAGAAACACTTTGATGACTGAGAAGTCATCAGCTTCTGACTTTTAACAGCTTCTCATGAACCAGACCTTTCTGAAAGAAGTTTCCTCAAACAGAAGCCCTCACTGTATGATGGCCATTGCAGCCACCTTAAATGACTTCCAAACACAGGACAGCTGCCATCTCTGCCTGGATTACCTGAGAGACCCTGTGACCATTGACTGCAGGCACAACTTCTGTGGCTCCTGAATCCAGCAGTGCTGGGAAGATCTACAGGATATCTTCCCCTGTCCTGTCTGTCTCCACCACTGCCCCAATGGGAACTTCACAAGAAACACCCAGTTAGGCCACATGACTGAACTTGTGAAGCAGCTTGCCCCCAGGGGGAGCAAGAGGAAACATCAGGAAGAGAAATCCCCTGTGTGAGAAACACAGTCAGGTTCTGACCCTGTTCTGTGAGAAGACCCTGGAACTACTGTGTGTACAGTGCAGGGTCTCTGACCACCAGGATCACCACCTGATACCCCTGGAGCAAGCTGCATCTAGTCACAGGAAGAAGCTCAAAATCTCTGTTGAATCCCTGAAGAAGAACATTGAAGGTGCTAAGAAGAGTCATGAAATGCAGCTCTTAAAATCACATGAATTGAAGTGCAAGGTGCAAAAGTAGAGGAGTGAATTAAACTGTGAATTAGAACAAATTGAGATTTTCTTAGGACAGGAGCAGGAATTAAATCTTATAAGGCTCCTAAGTGAACAGAAGGATGTTGAAGACAGACTAGCTGCAAACAACAGCCAACTTTCAAACCACATAGCCACACTAAAAAATCTGTTAAGTGAAATAATTGAAAAGTTTGTACAGGCAGACCTGGATTTACTGAAAGGTATTGAAAGTACCCACAACAAGCATGAAAATGTAAAAACTCCAGAAGTCTTTGCACACAAATTATTGAAAGAGAGTTTTGATATCTCTCCATAATATTTTGGCCTGCAAAATATTATGAGCATATTTAAGGAAGATTTGACACTAGATCCGGAAACTGCTCACCCTAATCTTCTCATCTCACAAGATGGAAAAACTGCCATGTTTGGAATGATGAAATCAAAATGTCTTCATAAACCCAAGGCACTAACTTTACACCCAGCCATCTGGAGTTGTGAGGGCTTTAAGGACATTTTTGGCAAGTAGAAGTGAGAGGAACAGGTAGATTGGCCTTAGGAGTTTGTAAAGAATCTTTACCCAGAAATGTTCTGATATCATCTCCAGACATTGGATGTTGGAAAATCCATCTCCACAGTAGTACACATGGAATGTCAAATTCAGTAAACCATAGATGTATTGGAATTTTTTCTGGACTATGAGTTGGGAGATGTTTCATTTTACAATCTGAATAATAAGTCACATTTGTATACATATACCTGTATGTCTACAGAAAAACATTGTGCCTTATTTCTCTATTGTACCTACTGCAAAATATATTACAATCAGTATGGTAACAGAGAATGATGAACTACCTAGAAAAAATTTGTATATTATATTTTCTTCCTGTGTTCTTGGGGAGAATTTCCCTGAGCAGAGGCTTCCTGAGCTCATACTGTGAGCCATATGCCTGGGCCTCAGCTGGTCCACTACCTTCTCTCCTCTGATTCTCAGATGCTCTAGTGAAAAAAAGCAGGTCTCTGGGATTCTGCAGATATCTCTGAATATCACTTGGAAAGTGGACACATGATCTCTAAATCATTATAGTTGGAAGCTCTTTGGGAATGATCTAGCACCCTATGTTGCCTGCATTTCAACATCTCCTAATCCTGCAAAGGATCTTGCAGTTAGCATTAGAATTTCTGCTTTTCAGATGAGCATGTTTAGTTTCAGAGGTGCTATGTTCCATCAAAGGTCACAAAAGGTGAGTCAGAGAGCTGGGAATCTACCACAGGTTTAGCTTACTGGCCAAATATTTATTGAGACTCCATTATGCCAAAGGCACTGAATAGGAGCTGGAAATACAATTTTGAGGAAATACAGGACAGAATTTAGACCATGAACTTTACAGTCCAGTGAAGGAGTAGGATATGTTAACCAAAGAGTGACAAAAATAAATGTCAAGTCTCAAAGTTAGGATAAACCATGTAAAATGTTGTCTACCGAGGAAGCACTTTAGAGACACAGCACCCAAGGTGTATACTGGGCTCTTGTCATGAAGGCACTCTCCATCTAGTATGTATCAAAATTACAGATTCTCAGAAGGAAAGCAGGTGTTCAGCATAAATCACATTGGATGTACAAGAGTTTAGGCACAGTGTGCTGTTCCTATCAGGAAATAGTGGAAACTTTTCCTACATCAAAGTTCCCAGATAGCCAAGGTCAACCTTGAAGCAGGACTTTCTAAAGACAGCAGTCTCATGCCTACTATGATAGCTCTTTTTCTGTGCAATGTCACTTATTGATCATCTGTTCTGTCAGGCATTGTAATATGTTCTTTATATGTATTGTCTCTTTAATGTTTCTGACTCCTTGAAATGGAACCTAAAGCTCAAGAAAATAAAGTTGGTCAAGGACATATACCTAGTTAAGCGGCAGCTTTAGGATGAAAGCCCATTTTCTATCAGAGACTGCTACTTCTCAACTTTGTTGTAATGATGTAATGATTTACATCATTATAGTGATGGAATGAAAAACTTTCCAATTTTCCCTATTAGACTATTTAAATATTTTAACAATTATGAAATTTCTAGTTAAACAAGGCACCATATGAAGTGCTTTATGTAGGTACAGAGGGTTGCATTGTGTTTTATGGGAATCCCAAGAAAGTGCAGTGAGCTCAATGGCTTAGTTACCAGTTAGGACTATGACTGTGGATAAGCCTATTCAAATTCTTCTAAATTGAACTTCAACACTGTAATTGATGATACTTACCCAAAGCTGTCATGGTTTGGGATTTTACTTGACTTGCAAGATAATAAATTAGCCTGTTAGTGTTTTGTGGCTTTGGGCATAAGACCCAAGACTCCTTGGGTCAGAGACAAAGGACTTTATTACTCATAGCACAGCAAGCAGAATGGGCATCATTTTTGTGCTGACTCTCCATATATCCCAAGTCCCTCCAAAGTGATACTGAAGGAACCAGGTAGATGCTGGGCACACAGTGAGTTCTGTTACGACCAAGGAACCCTGAGCTTGTGGAGTACACTTTTATAACAAGCTTGCTCTTTGACACAGAGGGAGATTTTAACTTATCTTTCAAGGATGCTCCAAGGAAATACATTATAGAGAAATGGCCTGTGTAAACAGTTGTTAGGGTACTACATTCTTGGCATACCAGCAAGACATTCAGTTACCCTCAAGGCATATGGCAGACTGTGTCTCTGACCACTAACTCATAAAGTTGTGAATGTTTAATTGAGGAGAAATAATGTCTCTATGGAAGGCACTTAGCTCAGTGCCTGACCCATAGTAAGTTTATCAAGGAAAGTGACTTCTGAGCTGTGTCTCCAAAATGCATCAGAATCCAACCTTAGGAAACCAGTTAAGAAAGCATCATCTGGGCATATGGAATAATATTTAAAGAGGTGTTTAACATAGAACTATGTATTAAAAAATGCCTAGCCAAGCTGGATCAGAGGAATTGCAGATCAGAGCTTTGGATCAGGGTATGTTAGAGAATCCACCATGAGCATGTGCTTTAGGGCCAGAACTTGCCAAGTGTGGGACAGCAAGGAATCAATGTGACTGGAGAAAGGGACTGAGGAGAAAATTAATAGGAGTGAGGGCAGAGAGACAGATGTGGTGGGAGTAGGGAAACAGCTAGATCTTGTAGGGCCAAGAAGACTATAGACTTGGCCTTTTCCGTGTAAATGGTAGTCTGAGTCTTTTTTTAATAATTAAAAAAAAATTTTTTTTAAGATACTTAGATTACATAAATATTACACAAAAAATATAGGGATTCCCATACACCCCAGTCCCCACACCTCCCACATCCTCCTACATAAACATCCTTCATTAGTGTGGCACATTCATTGCAATTGATAAATGCTTTTTGGGGTTTTGCCATTAAGCATGGACCATAGTTCACATTGTAGTCTACACTCTCTCCCACACAGTCCTGCATGCTAAGTGATGATATAAAATGGCCAAATATGTTGTTGCAATGTTATTCAGGACAATTCCCAAGTCCCATAAAAGCCCCCATATTACAACTGGTTTTCCCTATCCCTGCCCCAGAGCTTCCAGCTCCAGTGGCCACTGGCTCCACATGAATGTTATAATTTCTTCCATTGCTAGAATCACAAAATATCTATAGTAAAATACCAGTAAGTCCACTCTAGTCCATAGTTTTTTCCCCATTCCTGAGGATTCTGGGATGGTGCTGTCTACTCCACCTCTAATTGAGAGGGGCCTTATATCCCATGGTGAAGATGGATGGGACTCTCTTGCTTGCAGTTGCAGACTCCCTCTGTTCCTTGGGATGGTCATTGTCTATCATCATCTCCTTGTTAGTTGTCCTGTGTGAGCCCAATGAGTTGTAGAGTAGGCGTTGCAACTCTGCTGAGTTTCTGGGCCCAGCTGGCACATGGTAGCCCAAAGACTTGAGTCTCTTGGATGTACACCTACAAACTCCAGCACCAAGTATAGGTTTAAATAGAAGGGACAGATGAGCCATGTGCAGGGAAGTCATAATTGAGTCCAACTCTGTCACTCTCAGGAGCCCAAACTCCAAAATAGGGTCCACTGGCAAGGCACCAGACTCCAGAGCCATCTGTCCTGAACATAGGACCTGGGTGTCTCCAGAGCCCTCAGGAGCCCCACTATTTCAGGTAGTATCCACTTTGGCACTCTTTGAGATCCTGCTGAGATGTGCATAAGCGTTACCTGTGGGATGACCTCCCAACTCACTTTGAAGTCTGTTAGCCATATAAACTCATTTGTCTTTACCTTTTCCCCCCTTTATTCAAGTCTTTTGAGGGGAAGAGCAGCTTCATCAGACACTTATTGTAAAGTATCTCTTCCCTCTTAGGACACTGGCCTCTTCCTGCCACTGGAACATAGTTGGCATGCTTCCCCTGAGGGCCTTCCTTAATATTCTTTAAGACTTTTACATGTCATATAGTGAAGTTTTATTTTGCTCCCTACATGGACTCCTCTAAGTTCCTTCCCCTTGTGTATATACTCTCTGCCTTTCACATTAGGCTTTTGAAAATAGCTTTGAGAAATTTGGCTGTTCATAAATAAGGGTGAGACAATGGATACATGATTAGAAACATACATTTGCATTAATAACATTTTTAATAGGATGTATGATTAGAAACATACATTTGCATTAATAACATTTTTAATAGGATGCATTCTGAAAAGAGTAATCCGTTGGATGCTATAGTCATTCAACTTTTTGATGCATGTTTCTAGTTGCCTTACTCCCTCAGAAGAGTTGTACCATCTATGCCTCCAATAATAGTACGTGAGGGTTTTTCTTTGCCTGTTTGATTGGCCGTATGCTCATTCACTGTGATTTGAATTTTTAAAAATTACTGATGCAGTTGGAGATTTTCAAGCATTTTTTCTACTTTTTCTCTTTATTGGTATCTTTTCATATTCTTCTCAAAATTTCTTTGTCTTCTTATATGCAATCTCAAGAGCACTCACATCATGGGTATATGCACACAGCTCATATAAATAATTATAAACACACAAATGCACATGCATAATGCAGATATGTATTACGCAAAAACTTATGTATATATAAATATGTTTATATATGCTAGTCAGCCCTGCGTTGCTACTAATTTTTCCTGTATTGAAATTGGTATTTTACCTTGTCATGGTGCTTTTTCCTAGAGAGAAATGTTTCCTTTTTATATTTTCATGAGTGATCTCTTTTCTTTGCTTCGTTTGAATCACATTTTTATCATCAAACTTTGTTGAAAAATTTCCCCAAATTTTATCACATTTTTCAGATGACTTTTAATCCACTTTTAATATTGCAATACGAATATGTGCTTTCTGTTAAAAAGACTTTAAATATTTTAGCAATGTACAGCAAAAGTCTCTATAAGTCCATTGTTGATACACAGTTGACAGTTTTATGTGAATTGTCTTTCAGATTTTACCTATGCAACTAAAAAGTATTTGCTCCTCCTTTGAAAAACAAAACCAAACCTGTTTTTGTGGAGTAATGCCATTTCTTTCATTAATAATAGGGCAAAGAGAACTTCTTTCTTTCTTTTCTGTCTTTGCAAAATTTAACGATACTAGGGTCAAGATTGAATATCTCTCTCCCTTAATTCTTCCTCCAGACAGCATCTTGAATTCCAAGCCACAATTCCATCACATATCTCAACATAAATTCTATTGTTCTTTTACCATTTCTGTTTGCTTGTACCCTCATTTATTATTAAAAATATAAAATAGAGAAGGAAATATCGGCACGGGCAGAGAGGCTGTGTCTTCAGTCCCCACTGAGCTGGCACCTGGGCTTCACCTCCAAGGCAGGTCCTCAGGTAAGGGCCAGGACTGTCAAGGCAGGTGAGGCTGAGCAACTCCCAGCCATGACCTATGGTCCCTGAGTTATCCCTCAAGGATGTAGCCATGTCACAGCTGAGCTCATTGAGCACCTGGAGTGTCTGGCACTTGTGGACATGGGCAACCAGGAGATGGTGATACAGCTGGAGAAAGCCACAGCCTTTGCTGACTGGCTTTGTGCAGTAGACATGGATGGAGTGGAGTCCATGGAGATGGTACTAGAAGACAGATGCCTATACCTGAGAGTTGATAATGCAGTGGAAGGCAACAGTGTTGAAGAACTACTCCTGGGCTGCAGAGGAGTATTTTGTGGCTCCCTCAGGTAATATCACTTTGCCAAAGTTGGATGAAGAGCCCTTACCACATAGCTGAGTAATTATTCTGGGAAGGGAATAGCTGGTTACTTTTTAGTAACTAACTCTTCTGAAGACAAAATTGGGAAAGAGCTGGCCACAGAAAGGCAATGAGTTTTATGGAAATAAAAGGCATTGTCAGCTTCCCAAGAAATAGATCAAGTATTTACTTATAGACCTATCTACTATGGAAGACTTTCTCTCTTCACGTCTCCCCCAAAATACTATCAAACTGCATTCATGTGATAAAACATAATTTAGAGATTTTTCTAAACAAAATGACAAAGTTGGTTTTGGCTAAGAACTTAGCAATGGTCTTTGTGCAGCTGTCCATCAAAAAAAAACTATTTTCTTCCCATTCCTCACCCTATCTGCTGTGCTTCCTTAGTCAGCTTAATATACAAAAAAAGTTTGGCCTTGAATTATGAGACAAACTTGAAACACCCCTCGGGTTGTCAAACCACCATCAGACCAACTATCTTTATCCGTGAATAAAGTTTATAAAGTTATCCAGCCCTGCTCAAATAAAAAAAAAAAACAAAGTGTATTGTAGAGACATATCTTTTAAAATATGATAGGTCCAAGCTATACATATTGTTAATTACTTGCTCTTTTACCAATAGCCATCTTACCATATTAATTACTATAAATTCTTTATTAGAGCAAAACAAATAATTGCAGTGTTATTGACGGTTTGAAATTTAAATGGGAGTCCCCTAGTCATAAAAATTAATGGATATTTAAATTATTTTTGATTTTTCTTCATTTTAGAATTGTGGCTAATACATTTAATTTACTATATAAAAAATATGAATAGAAAATGTATTTATAAAAATAGAAGTTCATAGTCCAAATTCATGAACATTTATTATTTTGATAAATATTACCAACTTATATTCTAAAAATATAGACTTATACTTCCACAGGTAGCTTGCAATATCTTTTCTTCATGACCTTCGCCAACACTGCTGATGTGGTTTAATATATATATACATATATATATATATATATATGTTTATGTTTCCCTGGCTACTACAGAGATATCTTTGTCTCTTCATTCTGGTTTTTGCCATTTGTACTTGTGTGTGTCTGTGTGTGCATATGCCTTGTTTGCTTACAATCTCTCCTTTTTTCTAGGGGTTTGGTTTTCTTATACAGCTCTGTAAGGTCACAACATTTTGATATTTATATAAAAACTTCTGAATTTGTGCTTACCTCAACTTAGTTGGAGGTAAAAATATTTGGTTCTTAAAGCAGAGTGTTTCTGTAAATTAAGTTTGCATTTTATAGATTTATATCTTTGATCTTAATGAAAGTGGTACAAGTTAGAAGCTTTATTTATTCCGAATGACTGGACATTTGTCCTTTTTTTAACATTAACTAAGCCATCTTTTATGCAGCACTTCAAAATATCTCCTTGGTCAGAAATTATATTCCCCTATAAGTTTAACTATTCCTTGATAGAGGATGAGATGAATGAATAATGGTACATTATTTTGTTATAAATTTCATTCTCAGCACTGCCTTTGCTGTATCCCATAGGTTTTAATATATTATATTCTCATGTTCATTCATCTCAAGATATATATTGATTAGTGTTGCAATTTCTTCTTTGATGTGTGTTGTTTAATCTCTGTATATTTGTGAATTTTCCTTTTTAGTGCCCAGTGTTGATTTCTACCTTGATTCCATTATGGTAAGAGAAAGTGCTGTGTATAGTTTAATTTTTTTTAATTTATTGAGACCTGTCTTGTGAACCAACGTATGGTATGTAATGGAGAAGGATCAATGAGTTCTTAGAAAGAATGTATATCCTACTGTTTTGCAGTGTGATGCTCTATAAATATCTATTAGGTCTAGTTCATATATATTATTCAAGCTCTCACCTTATTTATCCTCTGTCCAGATGTTCTTTCCAATCCTGAGAGTGGTGATTTGAAGTCTTCAACTATTATTGTAGAGACATCTTTTTCTCCCTTCAGTTTTGCCACTGTGTGCCTCCTGTATCTTGGAGTACCCAGGTTAGGTGCATAAATATTTATTATAGTTATTTCTTCATGGTGAATTGCTCTTTTTATTAATATATAATTACTTCCTTCATTTCTTATAACAGTTTTACATTTAAAGTCTATTTTGACTGATATCAGTATCACTACTCCAGATCCTTTTTTGTGCTGTTTGCATGGAATAACTTTTTCCAACCTTTCTCTTTCAACCTGATTGTGCCCTTAGGTCTGAGGTGTTTCTCTTGTAGACAGCATATAGATGGTTCATATTCTTTTTATCCATTTTATCGGTCTATGTGTTTTGATTGGGGAGTTCAATCCATTAACTTTCAATGTTATTACTGCAAAGGCACTATTTACCTTGATCACTTTATCCATTGGCTTTCCACTGTCATATTTTACTATTGTCTGTCTTTTTACCTTTTAAGTTACACTTATTAATAACCTTCATTTCTTCTGTAAGTCTCTTGCCTTTGTCTTTTCCTTTCAGACTGTAGCACTCTCTTTAAATTCAGTCTTTGGCAACATACTTTCTCAGTTTTTATTTGTCAGTGAAAACTTTAAACTCACCCTCATTTTTAAAGGACAGTTTTGCTGAATCCAGAATTCTTTGCTGGCAGATTTTCTCTCTCAGAATCTTAAATATCACTATTGTCTTGCCTCCATGGTTTCCGATGAGAGATCAGAACTTAGTCTTATTGTGCTTCCCTTGTATGTGATGCATTCCTATTCTCTTGCTGCTTTCAAAATCCTCTATCTCTGGTATTTGTCATTCTAAATAGTAGGTGTCTCAGGGTAGGCATATTCGGATATTTTCTGTTTGGGGTTGTCATTCTTGGATATTGATATTTATGTCTTTCATAAGGATTAGGAAGTTTTAAGTTATTTCCTCTAATATTTTCTGCCCCTTACCATTTTCTTCTCTTTCTGGGACCCAGTGGATGAGATTACATCCAGCAGATAAGCTGCTACAGCTTATCTTTGTGTGTTTTACATTGTCATTCAATTCCCTGTGATTCTATTCCATTTTATCCAATCTTTTCTCTTTCTGTTCTCCTGTCTTTCCCAGTTCAGATGCTCAAAACTCAAAGTCACTTATTCTGTCTTTGAGCAATTTAAACCTGCAGTTATATGCCTCTAATGTGTATTTTTAATCTCATCCACTGGGTCTATCATTCCTATAGGTTCTGTTACTTTTCTTTGCAGGCTTTCAAATTGTTCTTTATGCTCACCCAGTTCCTTAATATCCTTTCTCTCTTTAGTCATGTTTTCCTTGAACTCCTAGAATTCATTAGGAGATATGTGTCATTGTCATTGATTAGTTGTAAATAAATCCTGTGTCTTGTCAGGCGTTTTGGTGTGTTCTTTTGGATGGGTCATCTTTTCCTGTTTCTTAGTATGGTTTGTAATTTTTTGCTAAAGTCTAGGTATCTGAGGATGTTGGTGAATTTACTCTGATAGTCAGGTTCTCTTGTCAAATGGTTTTGTTTCACGGTTCTTCTTTGATTTGTGGTTCAACTTATTCTAAGTCTTTAACATTGCCCACTAAAGTTATCAAAATAGGTCAGAGACTCACTAATGTGGAACAGATCTGATACAATGGGTCTGGCACAAGAGACTCCAAAAAGCACATTTTCTCTTTGTCGTTTCCTGGAATGCCAACAGATGGCATTTATCACTGAACCTTTCCACAGAGGTGTCTCTTTCAACCTCCTTTTGTCTGTGATTCTGGCCCAAGATTCAAAGTGGGTTTGCTGTCCAAACTCACTAAGGAGCAAACACTCTCTGCCCTCCACTGCACCCTCCCTCTTCCCAGGTAGGAAAACATCTGTTTCCCTCAGAGTTGGCTGCAGTGAGCCACAGGTTTTAACCAGGCTGCTCATTTTGAGGGTAGAATGCATGCTCTTTCTGGCCATGAGGCCTGGAAAATCACAGGATTCATTTTGGCTTCTTTGTCTCTTTGTCCCATGCCTTACTGGAAGATGCACAGCACTCTCCTGGTCTGCAGACCTCCAAAGCAGCTAACTTGGACAGCATTTTGTCCTTACACCATTGTTTTTGTTAAAGAGTTCAGCCCTGCCTACCTATTCAAATGTCACCTTCCTATAAGTCTTCCCAAGGTCTCTTCACTTCAAAACACTGGTGTCTTGGCTGCCACTGTGCCCCAATCCTCCACCTTGTTCTCCCACTGTAATCTCTAGGACACCTTGGTTGAGGCTAATGGAGTGGCTCAACCCCAATGATGCCCATGTGTTGTCCATAGCTGAGTGAAGGGTTGTGATTTTTAACCGACATGGGGCCCTGAGGTGATATTAAGGCTTCCTCAATATGCAAAGGATTTCTCCCATGGATTGCTTTCCAGCCTGGGGCCTCTTTGGGACATGGTAAGGGAGCCAGCCAAAGCACACATCTCATCAACATGTGTCAGAGACATTGATAAATGTTTATCTCAATTCTGTTGTCTTCTTCTTGCTCTTTACTTCTACTTTTTTGAATGTCATTATCTCCTTCTCTCATCCTCAACATTTTGGCGTGGCGTTTTCAACAGTAGTGAATGATTCCTTGTCAAAGATGAAAAGAATATCCCCAGAATATGCTCTCAGTGTGACAGTTGTCTCTGAACCTTATTGCCCAAAATCCCTGGAACAAGGGGGATCACAATGAACACTTCTTCACCTGCTATGCCTACGTCCAAAGCCATGGGGAGGCATACTCAAACCTCTCCTGCCCACCTTATTCCTCCAAATTTGCATGGACATCCCAAAGGGGCGGAGTTGTTTGCCTTTCCATACTGACCTATAGCTGGGATCACTCTCTCGTGATTGGCACCTTGCAATCCCTTTTCATGCCCCACTTTTTGCCTTCCATCCCACAAATGACCCTTAGGATATCAAAAGCTACACTAGACCCATGTACTCTGCAGTCTTTTATACCTAGGCAGACTAGAAGCTGGCACATGTTAACCATCCCATTAGGTGTCCAGCTCTTTTTCACTTTACATCCAGTGGCCACGCAGAGGAATTTCTCTACTTTACTGACCATATCCCTACCCTCCATTGAGGGAATGAGAGTTATGTTTGTGTAATTTGCTCCTTTACTCATTTCCCAGTTTCTAAGGGTTGTTCATAATCACCCCTTCTTAGAAGCAATTAAATATACATGTGAGTCTATGTGAGACTGTGTGTGCATAAGTGTGTGTGATACCCTGACAAACTGAATCATTTTCAATGCAGGAATGTATGCACTGTATGCTAATTTGGATCTTGATGTGCATTTTTAAATGTCCATTGACAACTACCAATCTAGTCTCTTGCCTATTTCTAAAATGATTACCTTTTCAGGTTAGTGTCCCTGGCCAACCCTGAGTTGTAATTTCCCCTCAGGATACAAGGTGTTGCCCAACTTCCCGGTGAGAGCTTCGAAAGGCACTGGCTCTTGAATTCTGAATCTCAGATCCTCTGTGCCTCCCTGACCAAGAAGTTCACAATGGAGCAGTCTTTCCTGCACAGTTAGCAGGAAGCTTGGGATTCCACAGACCTCGAGCTAGCACTGCAGATGACCTCAGCTATGAGTGCTGAAATTGCTGGTCCTGGTCTACTCCCTTGCCCTCCAGAGCTTGACCAGCTCTCTTGGTAGAGGCATTATTTCTTCCACTCACAAGTCCTTTCTGGTACCTGTGGGTTTCTATGCTGGGGCAGTTCACCATATTGACCCAGAGTCCAGAACACTTTAAGCAGAGTGCATGGCTGATGGACCCTGACCTGAAGCATGTGACTCAGAAGGAGCCCTAGATGCCCATAAGAGAGGCACACCACACCCAGGAACACCACAAGCAACCACCCTGCCTCATATGCTCGGCCACTTCATTTTTCTCAGTGGATAGGCACTTGGTTCCTGAGATGCCTGATGGCCACAGGGACTCTTTTATTCTTTGCCCTGGCCCTGCTCTCATCTCAGGGAGCCGACCCTGGCAGTGGATTCAAGCTTTCGTGGATCACCTGCCCAGGCATCTCCAATGCCTCCACCTACCCTGGTTCCCCAGGAGCTCTGATATTCCAGCTGACACCATTCATGCCATGATCCTGTTGGAACAAATGATGTTACAATAACCTTACTCTGTCTGCTCAATAGTGATCTGGGAATATTTGTGTGCAGAATTGTTTGCAGTATTGCCTAGTGTCATCCCAGTAAAGTAGTCTTAGAAGTTCCAAGGGGTTATGTATCCTGTGTCATACTTCTCCGGTTGTTGAGAAGGGAAGAGGGAGGAGGAGCAGCATGTGGTGTGGTGATGGAGGTGGGGGGATGGTGTGTGTGTGAGGGTGGCAGTGGTTTAGTAGTGGTGATCCTGGTGTGCGTCAGGGGCCTGGTGGAGATGGGGAATCCACCATTCCCCTCTGTGGCTATGTGCAGGAATTCATTTATCTGCTGAGAAAGGAAGTAGATGAGTCATGTAGTGGAGACTCCTAGCCAAGCTGGCTGACACCTTGCAGACCCCTCAAGGAACCTCTGCAGACTTACAGCCACAGCTGTAGCAAACTGAAAACTCCCTCAACCCTGGAAGCACGTGTGCAATCTGGGCCTGCACCCTCTTCCCTCAGGTCCACCTCAGCTGTCCTGCCAGGCTCCTTGCCAGGTTATGGTGTCTCCACCACATTATCTCTCTTCCAGACACAGATAACAAAACTAGAAGATTCCAGTTATAAAGGTCTGGGTGAGTGCTCTACAAAATAAATGAAAGTAATCTCACAGCCACACACAATTGTGGAATTTCATAACACTAGGAATTAGAAATGATAAATCTAAGCAGGGATCATGATCAGAGTGGTGACAGATTTCTCACTACCAACATTAAAACCACTGGGTGGTAGATCAATATTTTTAATATTCTCAGGTAAATGAGCTTCCAGGAAACAAGGACTCCCACCAAGGGGATAGAAAAAGAGACAGTTCCAGGATAACAATGAGTGCAGAACCGTAGAGAACACACACTCGAGCAGAGGAAGAAGCTTCCAGGACAAAGGCCTTCAGTTTGGATACACACTGTGTCTCTCAAGGCACAAGAGACATTTCATATCAATGTGTCACTGAAACCTTGCAATAGCTTTTGAAATATGCATTTTCCTTGTATTATATTTCAGGAAATGGTTTATGAAAAAAATTAGTAAATTGACAATGACTACAATTGAAAAGTTTGATGCCAGAACCCAAATTTATTTCTCTATGGTTGAAAAAATAATGCTGTTTATAAACAACTATTTGGTTTGGGGGAAATGTTTGAAAATGATTCTGAAGGGCTGGGGATGGTAAAGAAGCAGGTGGAAGATTCTAGGCAGCAGAAACCATAAGTGTGAGCTTCAAGGTAGCAGTGAGTGGAGATCCCATGGGAAATAGTATGGAGACTTTCAGGCTGGGGCAGGGGTTCCCAGTTGGATGGGGGTGGGTGAGAAGTAGGATACAGGAGAATAGCAGCTTTAAGGGTTTATATCAGGTCCTGTGGCCCTGGAGCATCTTCAGTATGACAAAGATTTGAGGAAAGCAGGGTTTCCTTCAGATAACTTTTGGAATGTTCTTGCAAGGTAATAGATAAGTGGGAGGAAGAAACATCTGAAAAGGCAAGGCTTAAGTTGAGGAAACCTGAAGTCCTTTCTCTGAGGTGATTACAGAGAAAGAGTTAGTGAAAGAGGGCGGTGTGCCTTCCATATTGATTGAGATGGTGTTTTCTACTCGGCTCTCCTTTTTTTCTTAACTGCTGTCACTTCCTGATAAGAAGGTATTTTGTCAGGTAGGAAGAACAGTGATCATTTAGCTAAGAGAACATTTGTGCTCAAGACCAAGGCTTAATCAGTGTCAGAGAAACAATTAGAAGGTAGGAAATCTTCAATAAATTTCAGAGTCTTTGACAGAGGGCCGGTGTCCCAGGACTCTCAATTTCTGTTAGTTGGAGATCAAACTTGTTAAAGACATTTTTCAGAACAATCATAATGCATCACCAATGAATATTTGATGACTATATACATCAAATTGAAAGGTTACATTGCTATTAGAACCTACAATTTCATTACAGATTCATGTACCTTGCTTGATGAAAAATGAATATGTTATCTACAAGGAAGCATGTAGTTATTCAAGGCTTAATGGCTTGTATTAGCAAAATAGAAGATATTTTTTACATGCCAAACAACTAGCAACATTTGAATAAATGACAGCCATTCATTCCATGGAATATTATGTGGTAATTAAAAATAATGGGAAAAATATAATAATGAGACAGATGTACATTTACCTACCTGAAAATATCTCTAAAATGATACAAGCTTAAGAAAATATGTGGAAGAACTATACCCATGTTATATAGTATAATACATATATAAGTATATATATGTGTGTGTGACTATAGTGTGTATGAGAGGGGACAGGTTTGGCAGGTAGAAAGAGATGGGCATGGGCAGAGGAACTAGGCCAACTGGCCATGTGAATGGCAGTCCTGGAGGAAAACAATTGAAGGTTTGCAGAGAAGGGAGCAGGGCAATATTGAGCACAGGGTTAGAAGTGCAGGAACCTAAATGGAATAGAGGTGGAAGACAGAAGAGGCCAACAATGCAGGGACAAGTAGGGGACAGTCTTGAAGGGGATGCCGCAGGGACAAGGCTGAGGTGGGAATGGAGGACATGTATTACACGTAGTGAATGGCTTTCCCTAATACAATCTTCCCCTGTTCTCATCTTGGGTAATATTTTCTATAGTGTGGTTTGTTCAAAATTGCAATAGATATTTATTCAGATACAGGAACTCCCCAAGAACTTTCCCCCATAAATCATACTACACCTCTCCAATGTCACAAATGAGCTGTCCTAATAGTCCCCCTGGTAGTAACGAGCCTAGAATCATTGATGGGGGGAGTATGGATAATATATGTGCAAAATATCACATAGAACTGAAAATAAAAACAGGTAGCCATATCCAAAAAGTTATTCACAGAAATTAAACAAATGGCCCAGTGACTGGATCTCTTGACTGAATCCAATTGTTCTTTGGGAGCCATGGAGTTAAACTGCCACAAAGCCTTAGATTACTTATTGGACTCAAGGACCCACCAACACTTCATGCTTCATGTGGGTAGATAACACTCATCAAGTTTTACAGATAACCAGGGACATGCACCAAGGGGCCATGACATCACCTTATTGACTATACAATGGAAAAAATCAAAATTTTCTGAACTATCTCCTGAAATTTCCCTCCATTAAATGGGCAAACTGGATGGGAACAGGATTTGAAATCCTAGTTTGTGTACTGGATTTTGGGTCATTAGGATGCTTAAACTCAGGAATTATGAAATAACATACCTCATAGGTAATAACACAATATGGGTCCTAGTATCGGTAATTCTGTAAAAGGGCCATGAATTGTCCCTGTGGCTCCGGAGTTGTTTACTTCTTCACAGAAGAGAAAAACCATTAGTACACCAAACTCAAATTTCACATATACAGTTGTTTAAATATAGGCCAGGTAAAGCCTGCCTACTCTGCAGAACTGCACCCAACATCTGCTAACCATAGATAAGACAAAACTTGCAGCTATAAAAAGCCACAAGTGGCTGCTGCCTTGGAGCTCTCTGACCCTGAAATTTCCCACCATCCTGCTGAGTGTCCTCACCTAGACATGTAATCCCCTCTCTAATTATCCTCTAACCTGGGAGTTTCCTTGGCCTGTACTCCTTCTGGGTGGTGGCCCCACGCCAACCACTGATTCTGGAAGATCTCTTACTGTAAGGGGCTTTTCTTTTCCCGCAAATGTGTCCAAGTGCCACCCAGTACAGTTTGTTATCTTACAGGGATATTTCCTGTCTCATTCTTTTTTTAAAATATTATTTTATCAGAAATATTTTAGGTACACAAAAATTCATATAGAGAATACAGAACTCCCATATACTCACATATCCCTCCCATTATCACCTTGCATTAGTATGGTATATTTGTTATAATTGATGAAAGAATATTTTTATAATTGTTCTATGCACTATAGTTCACAGTGCTGTGGAGTTCTATGTTTTTAAATATTTTTTTTATTTTAGTGACAAATTCAATATCTTATTTCCACCTTTAACCATTTTCAAATACATTATGCAGTGGTGTTAATTACATTCATGATGTTAGCTACTATTATTTTTCTCCATTAACAAAACTTTAGAAACCCCTACTACAGAAATTCTATACCAGGTAAGTTTAATTCCCCATTCCCTACCACCAACTTGGCCCCTGGTAATATATACTGCAGATTCTGACATTATGAATTGCTTATTCTAATTATTTCTTATCAGTGAGCCCATATGATATTTGTCCTATTGTGTCCAGCTTATTTCATACAACATGATGTCTTTAAGGTTCATCCATATTGTTGCATGTATCAGAACTCCATTCCTTTTTATGGTTGAATAATATTCCATTGTATGTTTATACCACATTTTATTGATCCTTTCATCAGTTCATGTACACTTGAGTTACTTCCATCTTTTAGTAATTATAAGTCATGCCTATATGAACATTGGTGTGCAAATATCTGTTTGAGTCCTTGCTTTCAATTCTTTGGGAATACTCCTAGAAGGCAGATGGCCAGGTATGTTAGTTTGCCAGAGCTGCCAATGCAAAATACCAGAAACGAGTTGGCTTTGATAATGGGAATTTATTAAGGTAAAAGCTTACAGTTCTGTGGTTGTGAAAATATCCAAATCAAGGCAGATCCTGAAGTCAGGCCATGTGGCAAGGCAAAATGGCAGGTCTGCCAGTCTCTCTCTGCCTTCTCCTCCAGGCTCAACTTATCTTTTTGCTTCGAGCTGATCCATGGGCCTAGCCTATTGAATGCCACAGTTTTCAGCTTCTCCACTGATTCCAAGCCCTAATCATGGAGTCTCTCAGTCTCTCATGGCATCTCTGTCTTTCTGCAGCTGTAGGCAATCCTGGAGTCCTTTCTCGCACATGGCAGAGTCAAAATGGTGGCTGTCTTCTCTGTGTTTCTGTTTTCAATTCTTAGTTTATATAAGACCCCAGCAAGAGGGTAGAGACCTAACCTAGGTCATGCCTCACTGATATAGTCCAAAGGTCCTAAAGAAATTCAGTCAAGGTCCCTTAAGTAAATCTAATAAAAAAAGGCTCCAAATACAATAGGATTCCATGCACAGGAATGAGTTAGCTTAAGAACATAGTTTTCTGGGGTCCACAAAAGATTCAAACTATGACACCAAGTAATATGGTAATTCTATTCTTTACTTTGTGAGGAACCATCAAACTGTTTTCTACAAGGGCTGTACCATTTTACAGTACCGCCAACAATGAATGAGTGCTCCTGTTTCCCCACATCCTTTCTAACATTTATTGTTTACTTTTTCTTCAGTAGTAATTATTCTAGTGGCTGTGAAGTGGTATCTCATTAAGATTTTGCTTTGAATTTCACAAATGGCTAACGATGTTGGGCATCTGCTCATGTGCTTATGGCAATTTCTTTATCCTCTTTGGAGAAGTGTCTGTTCAAGTATTTTGCCCAGGTTTGATTGAATTGTCTTTTTATTGCTGAGTTGTAGGTTTTCGTTACAAATTCTGAATATTAAACCCTGTTTTAAGCCATGCACAGGGTTGGATTAAAAAATGGGAATTTGTTATCTGTCATTATTGAGACTAGGAAAAGGTCCAAATCAAGGTGCCATCAAGGTGATTCTTTCTTCTCAAAGACTCACATTCTAGGAATTGCTGCTGGTGGTCTTTGGTCCTGTGCTTCTCTGTCACATGGCAATGCACATGGACACCTCTCCTGGCCTCTCCACTATCTTCCAGTTTCCAATGACCATCATCTTCTTGGTTCCTGTGTCTTTCTCTTTGAATTTCATTCTGATTATAAAGGACTAAACTAATCAGATTAAGATCCATCCTGGTTGCTTTGGGCCACATCTTAAATGAAATAACTGCATCAAAATGTCCTACTTAACAATTGGTTCACACTCATAGGAATGGATTAAATTTAAAAACATGCATTACTTGGGTACATAGCTGAAAACTGCCACACTTCACACTTTGGACAACCAAAAGACATGTTTTCTTTCCACATGCAAAATACATTCATGCTATCATAACATTCCAAAAACTTTAAGTCATTTCAGAAACAATGCTAAGTACACTCTCATCAAAACCAGTTATGAGTGTGGTCTGTCCTGGAGCACAATTCCCCTTGGTCTCCTAACCTGTGCAATCTAGAAAACAAGTTATCTGCTTTCAATGTACAATGGAGTGTCAAGCATAGTACATATATGCCAATTCCCACAGGGATAAATTGGAAGGAAACAGGGATCACTACACCCAAACAATTCTGTAACCCATCAAGGCAACCTCCATAAGATTTCCAGGTCTGAGAGTCATCTGTAGATCCATGTTCTTTACTCCAGGCCTGATGGAGCAGGAGTCTCACCCCTTCTAAATGCTTGTACAATGGCCATGGTCTCCCAAAAAATGGGGTGAAGGCTCCACCTTTTATGAGCATCAGGATGGTGGCCAGCTTCTCTGCAAACCCTGACAGTATTCTATATAAACAAGGTGACAGAATTCATGCCACTCCAAAAGCATGGGTGGTTCACCTGTGTCCTCCAATTGCTGAGGCATACTCACCCTCTCAAACACATGGGTGGGTCCACTGTCTTGGCCTGAGGATATATCTTTGGTCCAGACATTTGCTTACATGTTTCTGCCCACAAAGTCATTCTTCCTTCAATCTGTTCTTTCTTTGTACCTTTCTGGCAGTGATTTCCTGACACGAATTTCACAAAAACAACTTGCCAGCTTTGCAAATAGTTCAATGGATCCAAAACAACAGACAATACAGCCTTCCAAGATCTTTCCTGCATAACTGCATTTCCAATCCTGACTTCCACTGAAATGGCTGACTGGTTCTATATTCAGTGAAACCATCACATAGAGCTTTCTTCTCTGAGGACTTGCTTTCTGGAAGCTCAAGGAGGTTCCTGATAAACCACTTTTGGCCCTAATCATGGAGTCCACAATGTGGATAGGCTCAGAACTTTCCAAACCATCAATTTCTGCTTTCTTTGTTCTTTAGTCAGGTTTCAGCTTATTGCTTTCCTCTCACATTTTATTATAAACTGCAAAGAAAAACCAGGCTGCACTTACCATACTTCACTTGCACATCTCCTTAGCTAAATCTTCAAGTTCATTGCTTTCAAGTATTGCCTTCCACCTGACATCAGAACTTCATTTATCCAAGTTCTCACCACTTTAAAACAATGAATGCCTTTCCTGCAGATTCCAATAACACATTCATCATTTACTTCTAAGGCTCTTTGGAAGTGTCTTTAGCATCCATATTTCTACCAACAGTCTTTTGAAAGGTAGTCTAGGCTTTTTCTATCATGTACCTTATAATTCTCCCAGCATCTGCTTATTTCCCATTTCAAAAGCCATTTCCACATTTTGGTATTTGTTTGAGCAGCACTTTACTCTCCTGGTTCGAAAATCTGTTTTAAATCCCCTGGCTGCTCAAGCAAATACCATGCATTGGGTTGGCTTAAACAATGGGAATTTGTTATCTCATGGTATTGAGGCTAGGTAAAAGTCCAAAATCAAGGTGTCATCAAAGCACGGTCTCTGACCTGCATAGAGATCCACTAGCACTTGAGAAGAGTATATATCCTGTTGATTTGTATATCAATGCTCTGTATATGTCTTTTAGGCCTAGTTCATTAATCACCTTTTTCCTTGTGGATAATCTGTGTAGGTGTTCTATCTGTTGATGTGAGTAGAGAACTATTATTGTAGATACATCTGTTCTCACTTCAATTTTGCAAGAGCTTGCCTAATTTATTTTGTGACACCCTTGTGAAGTGTACAGATATTTATATTATAATTTCTTTCTGGTGGATTATACCTTTTATTAGTATATAATGGACTTCTGCATATTTTCTAATATTTTTGCATTGAAAATCTGTTTTGTTCAATATTAGTATAGCTACCTCTGCCATTTTGGCTGTGTACATGAAATATCTTTTTCCAAATTTTCACTTTCATCTTATTTGAACCCTTGGGTCTAAGTTGAGTGCCTTCTAGACAGCATTTGGATAGGTTCTATTTTTCAATCCATTTTGTCAGTCAATATTTTTTTCATTGGGGAGT
>JAQZBX010027329.1:0-28437 GCA_029593785.1 Cabassous unicinctus
TTTTGTAAATAAAGTTTTATTGGAACACAGCCACACTAATTCAATTGTGTATTTTCTATGGGTGCTTTCACACTATAATAGCAGAATTGAGTAGTTGCAACAGAGACTTTATGGCCCACAAAGCCTGAAATATTTACTTTCTGGTTCTTACACAAGAATTTTGCTAACCCCTGAAGTTAAGCATATGTTTGTCATATGACCTAGCAGGTATTTTACCCAAGAGAAAAGAAACATGTGTTTACTGAAAGACTTGTACACAAATGTTCATCGCAGCTTTATTCATAAATAGACAAAACCTGGAAACAACCCAAATGTCCATCAACAGGTGAAAGGATAAACAAAGGGTGCTTCAACAATACCATAGAATGCTACTCAGCATTAAAAAGAAAATGCTGAACATGCATCAACATGGATGAATCTCGAAAATGTTATGCTGAGCATTAAGAGGCTAAAGATATGAGTATATATTGCATAATTCAATTGATATGAAATTCAAAAACAGGCACAACTAACATATTCATTGAAAGCAGATCCATGGTTTCCTGGGTCTAGGGATTGGGGGTTGGGTGTGACTGCAAAGGGCACAAGGGAATTTGGGGGATGATGAAAATTTCACTATGCTGGTAGCTACATTTCTCAAAACTCATTTAATTGTACACTTAAAATGTGTGCATTTTATTTTAGGTAATGTCTACATTAGTAAAGTTTATTTAAAAAGTAAAAAATAAAGATTTAGAACGAATCAAACTTGAAACTCATATGATATTAACAACTATTAAAGCAAAGTTTTACTTCAGTACATTTGAAATAGTTTATGCAAAAAATGGACCTCAACTCAGAAGTCTACTTCTGATTTAAGCCCCAGACACCTTGCAGACTCACTTTTGATTTCTTTATCTCTAAGAAAACTGTGGGGAATGTTTTGGGTTGGCTGTGCTGGTTACTAGACAGATAAGCATAAAGTAATGTAAATGTGTGGGGCAGTGCTATATTGTCTTCCCATTAACACATTAGAGACCAGAGACTTATGACAAGCATAGGGTCAGCAGGCAGGTATGTAACCTAAGTCTTCCCTCTGGGAAGGAGCCTTAAAAATATAAAGAATCAGGGGTGGGGAAAGGGCAGAATCCTCCCGCTCGGCGGGACTTAGCAGCAGCAGTGATACAACCCCATGAGGAAGTCCAAGCAACTAGAAACCCCGTTCCTTTGCTGGGTTGTACGGTTATCACCCTGTGGTGTTTCCATAAGCTTTGCATCAAAGACATCTTATATCCTGTAATACCGTCTTTCTTTTAGCCTCATCACCGTCCCCAACTCTGACATCCGTTTGTTGACTTTCTCCAAACCAATCCTTTAACAAGAATGGAATAATTTCACAGTTCCCAGGCTGAGCACATTCTAAACCATATATAAGCTCTTCCCATTTTAGTTGCTAAACAGACAGGTCATCCTTTATCAAGACTAGACTTGAAATATGTAAATTTCATTGACTGCAAAGTCTGCAGGAAAGCTTAAAATAGGACAAGATCGAGGTTCTAAAAGTCTTTATCAGCTTCTATTTTCAAATGTTATAGTACAATTTGGTGGATTCTAAGATAATCCTCCACGTATTTGAAAAAACCTCTGAGGACTTTTGATGTTATTGTTCATTTTTTCACGTATTCAATATTTTCAACAAATTACCGAGTTTCTTAATGTTAGCGGACCGCTCTGGGCTCTGGGCTTCTAGGATCTTGGCTATGTCACATAAAAGAATTTAAGGACACGCCATAGGGTAGGCAAGGGAGTAGAGTTTATTAAGAAACAAGAAAAGCTCACAGTCTGAGACACAGAGGCGGGCGTGCTGCAGGGGGAGCTGCATGCCTGGGGCCTCAGGTTAGGCCTTTTTAAGACTTTTACCCCTCCCCTTCATAATGTTGGGGAGGGGCCCCAGTTATTTGCTGTTCTGATTGGTTGCCCCACCCGTTAGCTCTCAGGGAGCCAATGGTGAGGCCTTCTGTTTGAAAGTATCCAGGCTTCCCCTTGACCTTGGAAAGAGTTCCAAATGGGATCTTGTGGCCAGGGTGTCATGGGATCTTTCGGGCAGCCTTCCCCTCAGGAGGTTTCCAGGCCGGGTCTCACAGGCGTGTGGTCCGCTGGCCATGTGGATTGCCAGGCGTGTTCTCTGCCAGGTCTCAGCCACCGTCCCCCTTTCACTATACTAACCTGCCTCACTAAAAGGTGCCAGACTTTTTATATACATCAGCTCATTTTAATATCCTTTAAATTAGAGTTTCATTTTCATCAGTTACACGTGCACACCATTAGAAAGCTTCTACTAGAGGTACTGACTTTTCCATTTGGAACATTATCATGTTGACTTTCTACTATCAGAGGTAAAGATTAATTCTCTTTCACCATCTTCCTCCTGTTCCAGCACCCCAGCCACACACACTTTCTAATCTCCCACTTTCTCAGTATAGTTATATCATAATTTGAGATCAATACTCAGTGTTTAAATTATTATAACAATGAACAGCTAAGCCATGGATATACCATCGTCCCCTTTCTTCTGCCAATTTTAATATCTGTGTAGTTAGTAATAAAGCTGTTTTTACATTTATTTAGCTTTTTACTTATCTGAAATTCAATCTATACCTAGCCAAACTATTGTATCCATAAAAGGAAATAATAAAGACATTTTAGATATGCAAGCTCACATAAGATTTACCTCCCATCCTCTTTCTCTCAAGAAGCAACAGGAGGTTGTGTTCCAGGAAAATCAGGAAATAAATAATGAAAGGGGAAAATACAGAATCCAGAAAACAGGCCTCCAATACTAGAAGAGTTCATGGAATTCCCAGGACTCTGGTGAAAGAAATTTGAAGCCAACAGCTGTGGAGCAGGCCTAGAGAACAGTTCATTTAAGAAAGTCGAGGGGCTCTGAGAGAGATTTCCTTGAGAAGATTTAATGGATAAAAATGTACACAGTGTTTGTACATGTTGATAAGGGTGTTACACAACTGAGGGAGACTGGGGATTGGTTATTTGTTCTTGGCTCCTCATGTTCACATGCCGAGGCACTTGACTGGGAGGGAGGAGATGACTGGGAAAACTAGGATTCTTCCATGTGGTCTCTCACTCTCCTGCAGACTAGCCTGGGCTATGCACATGGTGGAAAGATTTTCAAAAAAAGCAAGAGAGGGCAAGTCCCAATACACAAGCAATTTTCAGGCCCCTGTTGCCTCACATTTGTTAATATCTCATTGGCCAAAGCAAATCATATGGCCAAACCCTGAGGCAGCTGGAGAGTCTAACCCAGAATATGGCCACAGGGAGATGTGAACAAATTGGGGAGAAATTATTGCAGCAATCTACCACAAATAAAGAAGGAGAAAAGTGTTCATGTCATAAGTGTACACCTTGATGAATTCTCACAAAATGAACTCACCCGTGTAACTAGTAACCAGATAAAGAAACAGAATGATCCCAGTATCTACAAGCCTACCTCATCCCCCTTTTCACTTATTTTCCTAGAGAGATCACCACTCTCCTGAATGAGCAGAATAGGTTACTTTTGCTTATTTCTCTGCATTAGATGAATGGAACATTGCATCATGTACTCTTTTTTTTTTTCCTGGCAACTCTCATTCAACATTATGCATGCGAGAGTCACATGTACTGTTGCATGCAGTTGCAAATCATTTATTCTCATTGCTGTATTTTATTATATTAATATGCCACAATTTACCTATACTCTATGGGTGGTAGGCATGTGGGTAATAACCAGTTTGGGGTTATTACAAATAATGCTGCTATACATATTCTAGCATATTTGGTGAAAAGTAAAACATAGCAATGAGGGTTTGAAGTTATTTGTAAGATCCTCTTGTTATCTATTTGATGAATGTAACTTGTTAGTTGTGTGTTATTTTACTATTTACTTAAAGATTACCCTAGAGAAAAGCATGCAGTTTTATTTTTTCAGATGAAATTCATAGAGCATAAAATTAACCGTTTTGAAAATGTACAATTCAGTGGTATTTAGTACATTTACAATGTTGTGCAACCACCAACTTTATCAAGTTTCAAAACATTTTTTATACCTCCAAAAAAATCCTCCCTTCTTCCCAGTTCCTGGCAACCATTAATCTTCTGTCTCTGTATAATTCCCTATTCAGGATATCTAATATAAATGGAATCATATATGTGGCCTTTTTTGTCAGGATTCTTTCACTTAGCATAGTGTTTCTGAGGCTCATCCACATTGTAGTATGCATCAGTACTGCGTTCTTTTTATGGCTGAATAATATTACGTTGTGTGCATATATCAAATTTTGTTTGTCCATTCTTCTGTTGATGGACATCTGGATTGTTTCCAGCTTTTGGCTATTGTGACTAATGCTGCTATGGAATATCAAGTATTTGTTTGAGTACCAGCTTTCAATTCTTTGGATATTTGCTTTTTAATTCTAGAAGTGGGATTGCCAGGTCATATGGTAATTCTATGGTTAAATTTTTGAGAAGCCACCAAGCCACAAGGTGTCCCCCAATGTTTGTATTACGGTATTCATAAATTACATCTTTATATATTGTGTGCCCATTATCATATATTTATAATTCTTGTTTAATGCATTTGTCTTTTAAATCATATAGGAAATAAAAAAGGAGTTAGAAATCCAAACTACAATAACTCTGGCTTTTGTATTTATCTATGTAGTTGCCTTCACTAGTATTCTTTATTTCTTAAGAATGATTCACATTAATGTCTACTGTCCATTCATTTCCACCTGAAGGACTCTCTTTAGTATGTCTTGTACATCAGTTCTACTTGAAGTGAACTCCCTCAGCTTTTGTTTATCTAGGAATGTCTTATTTTCTCCATTTTTGAAGGACAATTTTGCCAGAAATAGAATGCTTGGTTGACAGTTCTATTTTTTTTAGGACTTTAAATACGTCATACATTGGCTTCTGGCCTCCAAAGTTTCTGCAGAGAATTCAGCTGTTAATCTTTTTGAGGGTCCCTTTTATGTGATGAATTGCTTTTCTTGTGCTGCTTTAAAAATTCTCTCTTCTTTTGCTTTAGCTTCTGAAAGTTTGATGATAACTGTTTTTGGTGTGGATGTGCATTGAGCTCCTTGGATGTTATTATGGGTTGAATTGTGTCATTCAAAAAAAAAAAAAAAGATATGTTGAAGTCCTAACCCTTGGTACCTGTGAATGTGACCTTATTTGGAAATAGGCTCATTGCAAATGGAATTAGTTAAGCTGAAAGGAGGTCATGTCAGTGGGTGGGCCCTTAATTCAATGATCATTGTCCTTATAAGAAAGAGAGAAGAGGCAGGGCAGAATGCCATGTGCAGACTAAACCACTGATTGAAGTGCTGCAGTTCCAAGCCAAGACACCAATGATTGCTAGCAAGCAGGAGCTAGAAGAGGTAAGGAGGATTTGCCCTTACACAGAGGGAATGTGCCCCAATTGGCACCTTCATTTTAGACTACTAGCCTCCAGAATTGCGAGACAATAAATTTCTGTTGTTTTAAGCCAACAAGTTTGTGGTAATCTGTTATGACAAATGTGTAGATTCCCATTTGTCATCAATTTTTTTGGCCATTAACTCTGCATATACTTTTCCTGCCCCTTTCTCTCTCCGCTCATCCTGGGACCCTGTATTAGTCAAGGTTCTCTCGGGAAACAGAATCAACAGGAAATATCTTCCAATAATATGAGATTTTTTAAGAGTCTTTTACACAACCGTGGGAATGCACAAGTCCAGGTTCTGCAGGCAGGCTGCAAACCAAGGCCTCTGATTAAAGTCCAATGGAAGGTCCTTGATGAGTTTCTGGGAGAAGCTGGCTGTCCAAAGACAAGCTGGGAAATTGTCTCTGAATGTTGAAATCACTTCCCCTTTTAAGGCATTCAGCTGAGTGGATAAAAGTATCACCCATTGCTTATGCAATCTCCCTGATTGATGCAGATGTAATCAGCCATCCACGCAGTAAACTCACTGGTGACAAAAGTCCATAAATGCTCTTATGTTACAATTAGCCCAGTGCTTCCTTGACCAAACACCTGGACACAATTACCTGGCTGAGTTGACACATTAGCCTAACCATCACAGTCCACCCCTTGTCAACTCGGCAACCATACACATTACCTTAAGCCATACTTAGTCTCTAAGTAAAAACAATAACAGACAAGCATACATATATATTTCCGCCTACAATTTTCAACTCACCTGCATTCAACTGGAAATGCATTAATTCTCTACAGAATAGGGTACAAGTCCTTGGGTAGTATTCACTCTTAAACTTGACATCCTTAAATATTATGGCATGAAATTAATACAACTTTTCATATGATAGTGGAAAAGGTTGGGGAAGAAAACAAAGAAATTCATTTTGCGTATATATACAATCATACTCATAAAGAAACAAGGAAGAAGGGTTCATGACTATTACAGTCCTCATTTCTGTAACTGGTCACATGGGCAAAGTTCATATTTATCACTACCTTCTTCCACTACCCATACCATGTTCCCGTTACACTCAGCAAGCACTTCAGCTGGCCATGGTTCTTCTGGTGGGATGACCCAAAGTTTCATTCCTGAAGATTCTGGGCCATTGTTAGTCCTGCTTAGATTGGTTTGTTGCAATTTTCCATTGACTTTAATCACAGGGCATGGCAGTACTAGGAGATGCCCCAGAGGATCTCTTGTGTTCCAGGCAAACTCTTCTTTACCCCCATTAGGTATATGTAGTCCTATTTCCCCTTGATAGTCAGGATTAATCACCCCAGCCAGCACAGTAATTCCCTTCTTTGCCTGTTGATTCACAGGTTAGAGGAGCCCAAAGTGGCCAGGTGGCAGTCTTAACTTCCAGTTCAATGGAATCGTTGTGTTCCCTGATGGCAGCATTCCTCTTTTTGGGACTAAAACCTGTAGACCAGCAGAGCTTAAGGTTGCAGGGACAGGAAGCAAAAATTTTCCTAGTGGGTCACTAGGGGTAATAGTGAGTGGTGCCACGCCAATTTCCACCCCTTGATTCCTGGAACCATGAATCCTGGTTATGGGAGAAACGGCATCATACAGTGGACGCTGATTTAGAGCATACACAGCCTCCTGGAGAACACTGCCCCAGGCCTGAAAGGTATTGCCACCTAGTTGGCGCTGTAATTGAGTTTTCAAAAGGCCATTCCACCGTTCTATTAATCCAGCTGCTTCAGGATAATGGGGAACATGGTAAGACCAGTGAATTCCATGGACATGTACTCATTCCTGCACATCATTTGCTGTGAAATGGGTTCCTTGAGCAGAAGCAATGCTGTGTGGAATGCCATGGCGATAGATAAGATATTTGGTAAGCCCACGGATGGTAGTTTTGGAAGAAGCATTGCATGCTGGAAATGCAAACCCATATCCAGAGTATGTGTCTATTCCAGTTAAAACAAATCACTGCCCCTTCCATGGTGGAAGTGGCCCAATGTAGTCAACCTGTCACCAGGTAGCAGGTTGGTCACCTCAAGGAATGGTGCCATATCGGGGGCTGAGTGTGGGTCTCTGCTGCTGGCAGATTGGGCATTCAGCAGTGGCTGTTGCCAAGTCAGCTTTGGTGAGGAGAAGTCCATGTTGCTGAGCCCATGCATAACCTCCATCCCTACCTCCATAGCCACTTTCTTCATGAGCCCATTGGGCAATGACAGGAGTGGCTGGGGAAAGAGGCTGAGAATTAGCCATGGAGCAGGGTCATCTTATCCACTTGATTATTAAAATCTTCCTCTACTGAAGTCACCCTGTGGTGAGCATTCACATGGGACACAAATATGTTCATGTTTTTTGCCCACTCAGAAAGGTCTATCCACATACCTCTTCCCCAGACCTCCTTGTTACCAATTTTCCAATCATGTTCATTCCAAGTCCCTGACTATCCAGCCAAACCATTGGCAACAGCCCATGAATCAGTGTATAGATGCACCTCTGGCCATTTCTTCTTCCAAGCAAAATGAACAACCAGGTGCAAGCTCGAAGTTCTGCCCACTGGGAGGATTTGCCCTCACCGCTAACCTTCAAGGATGTCCCAGAAAAGGGCTGCAGTGCTGCAACTGTCCACTTTTGGGTGGTACCCGCATATCGTGCAAAGCCATCTGTAAACCAGGCCCGAGTTTTTGCATCCTCAGTCAACTGACTGTAAGGGACTCCCCAAGAGGCCAAAGCTGTGGGCTGGGAAAGAGAAGGTAACATGGCAGGGGTGGTGACCACAGGAATTTGGGCTACTTCCTCATGTAGCTTACTTGTGCTTTCAGGACCCATTCGAGCCCTATCTCATATATACCACTTCCACTTTATTATGGAGTGCTGCTGTGTATGCCCAACTTTATGGTGTGGTGGGTCAGACAATATCCAGCTCATGATAGGCAACTCAGGTCTCATGATAACTTGATGGCCCATGGTTAAGCGTTCAGTCTCTACTAAGGCCCAATAGCAAGCCAAAAGCTATTTCTCAAAAGGGGAGTAGTTATCTGTAGTGGATGGCAAGGCTTTGCTCCAAAATCCTAAGGGTTTGCATTGTGATTCCCCTATAGGGGCCTGCCAAAGGCTCCAGACAGCATCTCTATTTGCCACTGAAACTTCCAGCACCATTGGATCTGCTAGATCGTATGGTCCATGTGGTAGTGGTGCTTGCACGGAAGCCTGGACCTGTGACAAGGCCTCCCCTTGTTCTAGTCCCCAATCAAAACTAGCAGCTTTTCTGGTCACTCGGTAAATGGGCCAGAGTAGCACACCCAAATGAGGAATGTGTTGTCTCCAAAATCCAAAGAGGCCAATTAAGCATTGTACCTCTTTTTTGGTTGTAGGAGGGGCCAGATGCAACAGCTTATCCTTTACTTTAGAAGGGATATCTCGACATGCCCCACTCCACTGGACACCTAGAAATTTCACTGAGGTGGAAGGACCTTGTATTTTTGTTGGATTTATCTCCCATCCTCTCTCACGCAAATGCCTTACCAATAAATCTAGAGTCTTTGCTACTTCTTGCTCAGTAGGTCCTATCAACATTATATCATCAATATAATGGACCAGTGTGATGTCTCGTGGGAGAGAAAGATGATCAAGTTCCCTGCGGACAATATTATGACATAGGGCTCAAGAGTTGATATACCCCTAAGGCAGGACAGTGAAAGTATACTGCTGGCCTTGCCAGCTGAAAGCAAACTGTTTCTGGTGGTCCTTACTAATGGCAATTGAGAAAAAAGCATTTGCCAGATTAACAGCTGCATACCAGATACCAGAGGAAGTGTTGATTTGCTCAAGCAATGATACCACATCTGGGACAGCAGCTGCAATTGGAGTCACCACCTGGTTAAGTTTACGATAATCTACTGTCATCCTCCAAGATCCATCTGTTTTCTGCACAGGCCAAATAGGAGAGTCGAATGGGGATGTGGTGGGAATCACCACGCCTGCATCCTTCAAATCCTTCATGGTGGCACTAATCTCTGCAATCCCTCCAGGAATCCGGTATTGCCTTTGATTTACTATTTTGCTAGGTACGAGCAGTTCTAGTGGCTTCCGCTTGGCCTTTCCAACCATAGTAGCCCTCACTCCGCAAGTCAGGGATACAGTGTGGGGATTCTGCCAGTTACTGAGTATGTCTATTCCAATTATGCATCTTGGAACTGGGGAACAGAATGGGTCTGGGGACCCACTGGACCCACTGTGAGACAGACCTGAGCTAAAACTCCATCACCTGACCTCCATTAGCCCCTACTCTGACTGGTGGACCACAGTGACATTTTGGGTCTCCTGGAATTAATGTCACTTCTGAGCCAGTGTCTAACAATCCCCAAAATGTCTGATCATTTCCTTTTCCCCAATGCACAGTTACTCTGGCAAAAGGCCAAAGGTCTCCTTGGGGAAAGGTGGGAGGAAGATTAATAGTATAAGTTTTTGGCAGTTTAACAGGATCCTTCCCCAAGGGGACCTGGCCTTCTCCTCATTCAAGGGGCTTTGGGTCTGTAAACTGTCTCAAGTCTTGGAATTGATTAAGGGGCCGTGATTCTCTGCATCTGTAATTTGATTTAGGGTTTTGTTCATTCGACCTAGAACTCTTCTGCTTATACAGATCCAGAAGAAATTTAGTAGACTGCCCATGTGTTTCACTTCTAGGTACCCCATGATCTATTAGCCAACGCCACAACTCCATGAGACTCAGACTATTCTGTGTGCTGCTTTGAATCTGCCTTTCATTACGGTAGCCACGGCCACATTGTCTTTGGTGATTAACTGCCAATACTTGACTTTTACCAGACCGAGATCCAATCATCCCCATAATGTTTAAGGATTCCAATTCCATTACAGCCCTTCCTACAGTAATATCTGGACTGCAGAGAAGAGCAACCACAGAGCTCTTCAGAGAAGATGGGGTTAGTCTTACAAATTTATTCCTCACAGTCCTGGTTAAAGGTGTGTTCTCTGGACATTCCTGGGGTGGGTGGGCAGGTCTCAAATGGTAAATCCATTCTAGCATTCCCATCTCTCTAAGCCTCTGAATCCCCTCATCTACTGTATACCAGGGCAAATTGGGCATCTCAACATCAGACATGCTAGGCCATCTTTTGGTCCATGTTTCGGTCAGCCACCCAAACAAACTGTTAGAGCCCTTTCTAAACATTCGAGCTACAGTGTTGAATACAGAATTTCTGCCTAGTGGGCCCATATCAATAAATTCAGCCTGATCCAACTTTATATTCCGTCCACCATTATCCCATACCCTTAGTATCCATTCCCACACATATTCCCCTGATTTCTGTCTATATAAGTTGGAAAACTCATGCAGTTCTTTCAGAGTATAGCATACTTCCTCATGGGTTACACTTCGAATTTCACCTTTGGGGGCTTGTTTTGATTTTAGTTTAGTAATAGGTCTCGAAGACAAGAGGGGCAGTGGGGATGGGTAAGGAGAAGGATTAGAAATGTCTTGCAAGATACTGACCTCAGGGCATTCCTTTGCATTTTTTTCTGGTGAGACAGGATTAATCTCTTCAGGCAGGGGTTGGAAAGCAGATTCCTCAGGGCAGACTGGAGGTTGGGCAGTGCATGCTTGAGTTTGGCTGGTACCTGCCTCCTGTCTGGGAGGAGGTCCAGACTCTCTGGGGCAGGCTGGAGGCTGGGCAATGCATGCTGGAGTTTGGCTGGTACCAGCCTCAGGGCTGGGAGGAGGTCCAGACTCCCTGGGACAGGTCAGAGGCTGGAAAGTGCAGGCTTCAGTTAGACTGGTACCCACCTCAGGGCTGGAAGGAGGTCTGGACTCCGTGAGGCAGGCTGGAGGCTGGATGACACAAGGTTGACAAGGTGTGGTCCCCACAGGGCAGGCCATTGCAGGTTTAACTGGTAAAGTCTCAGCTAGAATTTAAGGTTCCAAAGTCCCCACCAATATTATCATCATCCCATATGTCTCCATCCCAATCCTCGGGGTTCCACTCCTTTCCAATCAATGCCTTCACTTTAATTGCAGAAACCCTGCAGGGTTGAGATTTTAGTTTCCTCTGTAATTCTGCTTCTTGTACAAAAAGAGTCTGGGTTTGATTCACAGATATCTCAAGTCTGTGGCTACAGGAGACAAGATTTTCTTTCAGGGCACACATAGCAACTTTTACATCATTCATGTGGCATTTACATTGCAAATTTGAAGACTTTAGCTCATCTCTTTCTTTTGTAACTGTATCCAGAGTATCTAGGAGGAGCCAGCCAATATCATTATGCCTTTTGACTCCACAAAATTCTGTTAAGGTGTTGAAAACACTCTCACCCAGATCCTTGCTTCTTGTAAGCGTGGAAGTAGGGGAATCCAGTGATGCTATTTTGCGTATCTCTATTGTCAGCTCACACCATGGACTGTTAGCAACTTCTTCATTATTGAAAAGGGAGTCATTAGTACCCTTGAGTCCAATTGGAATAGAGAGCCAATTACAAAACTCCCAGAACTACCTCAGACATCCCATGTTTAAGACTCTTTTCCCTAAGAACCACTCCTGGTACCAAGCTGTATTAGTCAGGGTTCTCTCAGGAAACAGAATCAACAGGAGATATCTGTCAATAATATGAGATTTTATAAGAATCTCTCACGTGACCGTGGGGATGCACAAGTCCAAGTTCCGCAGGCAGGCTGCAAACCAGTGCCTCCGATGAAAGTCCAATGAAAGGTCCTGAGTTTCTGGGAGAAGTTGGCTGTCCAAAGATGAACTGGGAAATTCTCTCTGAATGTTGAAATCACTTCCCCTTTTAAGGATTCAACTGATTGGATAAAAGTGTCACCCATTGCCGATGCAATCTCCCTGATTGATGCAGATGTAATCAGCCATCCATGCAGTAAACTCACTGGTGATGAAAGTCCATAAATGCTCTTGTATTACAATTAGCCCAGTGCTTGCTGGACCAAACACCTGGACACAATTACCTAGCCAAGTTGACACATTAGCCCAACCATCACAGACCCCCATTATGCTTGATGATTTTCCCCAGGTATCTTAGCCTATGTTCATTTTTCTCATTGTTTTTTCTTTAGGCTTCTCAGACTAAATAATTTCAATTGACCTATGATGAAGATCACTGATCCTTTCTTCTGAGTGCTCAAAACTGTTGCTGAAATTCTCTAGTTAATTTTTCCTTTCAGTTATTGTACTTTTCAGCTCCAGAATTTCTGTTTGATTCCTTTTGATAATTTATACCTCTTTATAAATATTCTCTATTTTTTGAGGCATTGTTCTCCAGCTTTCCTTTAGTTCTTTGTCCATTGTTTCCTTTAGGAATTTGAGCATATTAAAGACAATTGATTTAAAGTCTTTGTCTAGCATACCCAATATCAATGCTTCACCAGGGGCAGTTTTTGTTAATTATTCCTTTATGCCATACTTTCTTGTTTCTTTGCATACTACATAATGACTTGTTAAAAACTGGAAATTTTTTTAAAAGATTTATTTTTTTTTACACTCCCCCCTCCCCCGGCCCCTGAGATGGTTCCCTCATCTGTCTCCTTGTCTGCTTGCTGTGTCTGCTCATCTTCTCTAGAAGGCACCAGGACTGAATCTAGGACCTCCCATGTGGTAGGTGAGTGCCCAACCACCTGAGCCACATCCGCTCCCTGCTGGCTGTGTTGTCTGCTGGCTGTGTCATCTGCTGGTTGTGTTGTCTGCTTGTTGCAGCATCTCCTCATTGCAGCATCTGCTCATCTTCTTTAGGAGGCACTGGGAACTGAAACCAGTACCTCCCATGTGGGAGGCAGATGTCCAAGTGCTTGAGCCACATCCGCTGCCCCAAATCTGGAAATTTTGATTTCTATCATATAGTAACACTAGAAATCAAATTCTTCCTCCTACAGCTCCAAGCCAAAGAACCAATGATTGCCAGCAAACAACAAAAGCTAGAAGAGGCAAAGAAGGATTTGCCCTTACACATTTCAGAGAGAATATGGCCCTGTCAGCACCTTCATTTTAGACTTCTAAAAACAGGGTCTGTTTTTGTTGCTTGTGTAGATTGTAGTTGTTTTTTTAGTGGCTTCTCTGATCTATTTTTATACAGTGTTCATTGTTGTATGTTGTCTCTGAAGTCTGTTCCTTTAGTTTGTGGTCAGCTAGTGTTTTGACAGAGATTTACTTGAATGCTTGTAGCCAAAAACAAAACAAAAACCCAATCAAACAAAAATCTCTCCCTGTCTTTTCAGGTTGGCATTGTGTTGAAACACTCCTTCAACGCTTGGCTGGCCCTTTACAACTCTATCTTAGACTTCAATTCCTTCTTGTATTGAGCCTAAAGATCAGCCAGAGGTGAGATCTTAGGGTCTTCACATATATTTTCTGAGCATGCATACTGCCCTGGATATGTGTATGGCTTTCTAAATTCCCCAAAATATGTAGTAGCTTTTCACTGCCTTCATTCTCCAAAGACTCTCTCTCACCAGCTTTTCCTTTCAGTCTTTCAGCATATCAATTGTTTTGCCTCAATTATAAGATTTTGACCCAGATGGCAGTGGGTTGTTCCTTTACCCTCAATGTTTTTCAGAAATTCCCTCTGTATAGCTGTTTTTCTATCATGAGAGTTCCAAGTTGGGTGAAACAAAGGCAAACCATCTTGCATTAGTGTTTCTGGTAGTCCCAAGATAAGTCAAAACAGATAAAGACAATTCTTTGAGAACAAGGTTTTCTCTGCTCTCCCCAGATTCAGAGACCAGGATCTCACACTGCAAATGTGGACTTCCATCTTAAAATGGCTGCCAAGACATTCAACAGTGTTGGGATACAAAACATACCTACCATTTTTAACTTGCTTCTATCTTAATTCTGCATTTGAGTCAATTGAGAGAATCACATGGTTTCTATCCTTCATTCTATTGATGTGGTGTATCACATGAAGTGATTTTCTTATGTTGAACCACCCTTGAATACCTGGGATAAATCTCACATGATTATGGTGCATAATTTCTTTAATATGCTGTTGGATTTAGTTTGCTAGTTTTTGTGTGTTTTTTGAGGATTTTTGCATCTATATTCATAATGCAAATATGAATATAGGGAACACTCCTTTTCAATTTTTTGGAAGCATTTGAGCAGGGTTGGAGTTAATTCTTCTTTGAGCCTTTGGTAAAAATCCTCAGTGAAGCTACGTATGGGCTTTTCTTTGTTGGGGATTTTATTTACAGTCATTGATTAAATCTCTTACCTGTCATTGGTCTGTTGAGATGGTCTATTTCTTCTTGGGTAAGCATAGGTAGTTTATGTGTTTCTAGGAATTTGTCCATTTCATCTAGTTTATCTAATTGTTGTTCATACTATCATTTTATAATCCTTTTTAATCCTTTCTTTGGGATTAAAAAGATTTTAATTTAATCATTTCTGATTTTAGTTATTTGTGTACTCTTTTTATTGTTTTCTATTTTCTATTTTATCTCTGCTTTCTAATCTTTGCTATTTCTTTCCTTTTCCTTGCTTTGGGCTTAGTTTGCTCTTGTTTTTCTAGAGTGTCCACTTGTCAGATTAGTGCTTTGATTTGAGACTGTTTTTCTTTTTTAATGTATGCATTTAGAGCTCTAAATTCCCCCTCTGTACTGCTTTTGCTGCATCCTATAAGTTTTGGTATTGTTTTGTTTTGTTTCATTTTAATTTGCCTCAAGATATTTTCTAATTTCCCTCGTGATTTCTACTTTAACCCATTGGTTTATTTAAGAGTATATTGTATAATACCCACATATTTTAAAAAAATTTTAGTTCTTCTGCTGTTACTAATTTCTAGCTTCATTCCATGTGGTCAGAGATGATACATTGTATAGTGTTAATATTTTTTAATTTACTGAGACTTGTTTTATGACCTAACATATAGCCTATCCTGGAGTAGACATTAATCATGTGAAGAAGGCGAAAAAAGTTCATCCAAGCAGGGGAGCAAAAGTGAATAATCCCAAAGTATTTGAAGCATATGGTGCCTTCTGGAAAGGCTAGAGATTAAGGGGCTAGATATGAAAGTGGTGAGCTAGGCAGGGGTTACTATTCCAGAAAGTTAATGAGGCAGGACAGAATAGGGACCTAAGGAGGAATGGTAGGAAACCCAATGAGATACACAAACACTACCTGGTAAGAGATGCTGAGGCCACAGCCTGCTGACTTACACAAGTAGGTTGTCAGGGGGGCAACTTGCAGCATTCATCCAGCAGCTGCATTATCAGAAGGCAGCTTGCAACACTACCGCACAGCGGAAAAGAAGGAAGGGGTAGGAGGGGCACCACCACTGCCACCCACTCACTTTCATATCACCTCACCCAGCAAACTCCAGCAGAGCTTGTGGGCAAAAACCAATTATCACCAGACAGCAACCCTAAAAGAATCAAACCACCCAATGAATTTCCCTCTCTTTGTCTCAAATACCCCAATCAGCACAGACCCTAACCCTCTATTGTAGCCCATAAAACAGGGAACCCCAGAACAGGGCAAGCACATCTCTACCTTGAGCACACCCACACTCACATCTGAGTGTGTACTTTCCCCTTATTAAACTCTTTTCTAACTTTCTTATAACTGTGGTGTGTCTCTGAATTCTTTCTTGTGACGTAACCAAGGACCTGGAAATCAGAATCGGCAACACAATAAGGGATTACTTTTTATTATATGCCATGCATTATTAGTAATTTCACTTTACAAATGAGGAAACTGGGTCATGGAAAATTCTACCAGTTATGGGATAGATTTTTCTATCCCATAGAACCCCTCTGGGTATTTCAAGAATAGTGATATTTAATACAGAGAATTAAATGCTTATAAGCCTATAGAAGGGCTGGAGGAGCTACTGTCACACTGGTTTTCATTGGTGCTGCTGTTGCCTTGAGGCCAGGGAACTTTGGAAAAACACTGTTGATTATCACAGCTGCCTTACAACATTAAGGCAGGGATTGGCAGGGAAGAGAGCCAAAGCCCCAGAGAAAGCATTCCACTTGGCAATATGTAAATGAATCCAAAGCACTGAAGGCAAGGGAATCTGGGATATGTAGCTCCCAGGATACCTGCCTTAGAGGAAGTGGAGAAAAATAAGGGAATAAATGCTTTTATTAGTATATTAGTCTGCTAAAGGGGTGCCGACGCAAAGTACTAAAAATCTGTTGGCTTTTATAAAGGGTATTTATTTGGGGTAAAGCTTACAGTTACAAGGCCCTAAAGGGTCCAACTCAAGGTTGCTTTCTTACCAAAGTCAGTTGTCACATGTTGAAGCAAGATGGCTGCTGATCTCTCCCCTCTGGGCTTCCTCACTCTCAGCTGCAGGCTGACATTGGGCTTGTCTCTCAGGGTTTCCTCTCTCTCCTGGCATAGGTCTTGTTTCTTTCCAGGCTTTCCTTATCAGTCTCGGCTCTCTTCCCAAGGTCAGCTATAAGCTATCAGGCAAATGGCTCATCTCCCCCCCAGGGCCTTAACTGTTTGAGCCTTCTCCTTTCTGTCACATGGCTGGATCAAAATGACAAAGTTCTCTCCTCTTCCTGGGTATCTTCTTGAGTGAGTGTCCATTTATATCAGCCCACAAAGAGATGGAGACTCAAGGGATAGTCGAATCAGAGCCCTAATCTTAGCAGGTAATAAATTAAATCAAGTGCCCCTCAACGGAATCCAGTATAATCAAAGTGTATCACACCCAGAAGAAAAGATTAATTTACAAACATAATCTTTCTCTTTTAGGGATTCATAAATAATCTCAAATTGTCACAATTAGTTTTCTATTGCTGCTGTAATAAATTACCACAAACTTAGTGACCATAAACAACAGGTATTTATTATCTCACAGTTTTGTATGTTATAAATCCAGCAGCTCAGCTAGGAACTCTGGTTAGGTTTTTATAAGGCTGAAATCAAGGTGTAAGGCTGCCTGGGGAAGAATCTGCCTCCATTCTCATTGAGATTTCTGGCAGAATTCATTTCCTCCTCATGGTTTTCTAGCAGCAGCAGTGAGTTGAGTCCTTCTAATGCTTTGAATATCTTTGAATTCTCTTTTTGCAACTTCTCACTGACTTGCTCTTCTGCCTTTAAGGTCTTGTGTGATTGCAGTGGCCCACCTAGAACATCCAAATAATTCCTCATCTTAAAAATCAACTGATTAAGAATCTTAGTTACAGTTCCAAAGTCTGTTTTGCCATGTAAGTTAACCACAAGAAAAATACTAGGGAGTGAAGATCAATTATACATGCCACAATGCTTATTGGAAGAAAACAAACAAAAAAACCTATCCAACACAAAAGGCTAAGAGATTTGCTCAAGATCATTCTGTTAGTTAAGAAACACAAATTCTTAACTTTATTAATTTTAATAATGATAAATGTCTACTCTCTATATATCAAGTGTCTACCATGATAAATATAATTAAAAAATAATCTCCTGGGCTGTAAGGTAAAAAGTTTCATTTGTGCAAATCTTGCCTCCTTTGCTTGTTATGACTTATTTCCCCCTTTGTTCCCTGGGAACAAAGGAATGCCTAACTCATCATTAATCTTCTATGAACTGGGAGAATTGGGTGCATAGTGCAAGACTGGTACACAGAGCTGATATAGAAAGAAACAGGTATGAGGCAAAGATAGCTGAGTGAATTAGATGTAGAAACCCAGTTTTGGGAACATAAAGATAAGGGTCTCTGCGCAAAGACCGTGGGAAAGAACGTTAAGAAAGGCTATGCACATTCCACTGAATACCTCCCAAGTCCTGTGATTTATTATGCCTCTGGCATTGTACCTTCTTTGCTCTTTCCCTTTGTATACTGATGCATATCCCCACTTGAATAGCGGAGCACTACTTGGGGTCCAGCTACTGCCCTGGACCACATCTCCTTATGTAAGCTTCCCTAAATAAATGTTTGTATGATTCACCCATGTCTTCCCAAGGCATCCTTTGGGCTCCTGAGCAAGGGTGGTAACCTGGGACCTGAGGCTGTGTTTCTACAGCAGCATATGGGTTTTTCTCAGAACCCACATGACAGTTAAATTCCCAGAACTAGTATAAAATTATATGACAGGGGAGCAGATGTAGCTTAAGCAGTTGAGCACCTGCTTCCCATGTACAAGGTCCTGGGTTCAATCCCTGGTAACTCCTAAAAAAAAAAAATTATATGACAAACAACCACTTTGGCAAGTCCCTACCCAGACACTGAACCCTGAAAAGTCATTTAAGCCTCTAGTTAAGCATATCTGGCCCAATTAAAAATAAAGCTCCACTTAGACTTAACTTCCTTCTATAAGACCAACAGGTTCCTACTCCAATCAACAGAGCCTAACCAATTTCCTTCTTTCTGTTTATGAAAGTGGTTTGCAAACCCCAGTCTTGAAACTGCTTTCACTTTTGTAAGTGATCAGCTTCAAAAGTGACTGTAATGGTTTGAAGCTGGATGGACCCCACAAAATTATGTTTTTAAACTTTATCCATTCCTGTGAGAATGGACCCATTATAAGTAGGATCTTCTGGTGAACAGGATAAGATGTGACCCATCTCATTCAGGATTAAGAGGTCTTAATCCTCTTACTGGAGTCCTTTACAAGGAAATGAAATTCAGATAAAGAGAGAGAGAAGGCCACAGAAGCAAGACGCTGGAAGCAATGAAATGGGAAGAGAAGGGAGAAACCAGCAGATATCACCATGTGCCTTGTCATGTGACAGAGGAGTCCAGGATCTCTGGCAGCTGGTCTATCAGAAGAATGTATCATTTTGTTGATGCCTTGATTTGAACATTTTCACGGCCTCAAAACTGTGAGCTTGTAAGTTAGTAAATCCCCATTGTGAAAGCCAACCCATTTGTTATATAGCTTTCAGCAGTCTAGCAAACCAAGATAGTGACCAACTTCCCTGCTGCAGCAATCCTGCTGTCCCAAACATAATGCTATAAACTACAACTTAACTCCAATTTGTCTTTCCACAACTCTAAGTCAGGACATGTACAAGGAACCATATCTCTGTTATTCCATGTATTTCTTTTTTGAAAAGTTGAACAACAAATTAAGAGACTTCATAGTATCTACCATGTAGTGCTGTTTCAAGAATGAATTTAAATAATGTGTGTAAGTGCTTAATGTAGCGCCTAATACAATGAAGAATTCAACAAATAATTTATTATTTTTGTTATTATTATTCTCATGTTGGAAATAAGATAATTGCGACTCTGAGGGGAAACTAATTTGCCCAAGACCACGTGACTGGTAAATCCACCTTCAAATGTGGAAGTAAATGGGAAATAATGTATGCAATGTACTTGGTTAACCATTATTATTGTTGTTATTGTCAAAATGACACGCAAGATATCCAATCACCCTAAACAGACAAAATATTTTTAACTTACTCACTGTTGGCTGAATTAAGCCCAAATTCTTTATCTGGTTCCAACTTACCTGCCTCACGCTTACTCCCAGTTCTCTCTCAACTCTGCCTATACAGTATATACTTCGCACTTGTATTCAAAATGATGTTTTCCTGGATGGTATACCTTCCCTATACCCACCGTAAAACACAGGCTCCAGGCCAGTTCCGCACTCAAAAGAAGCCCTCTTTGTGCAACTCAGGTTTCATATCACTCCCTTATTTCTCAGAACATTTAGTGACAACAGTGATTCTCAAACTGTTTGGTGTTAAACTCAGTTACTGAAAACCTCAAAGAACGTTTTTATGTGGGTTTATACATAAGTATTTACTATTAGAAATTAAAATGGAAACATTTAAAAATATTTATTAATTCCCTTAAGATAATAAATCCATTACGTTCATATAATTTTTCCAAAAATAACTATATTGTCAAAAAATTGTACAAATATTGGCATTATTTTACATTTCTGCAAATTTCCTTAATTTCTTAAGAGTAGATTTTCTTATCTACTTCTGCATTCAATCTGTTGTAATATCACACGCCAATTTTCCAGAGGTTTCTGGAGAAGTCCATCATACACTCCTGAGAGTATGATAATGAAAAAAGGCAAACAACTTCTTCCTATTTTTATGAAAACAGTATTGGCCTTGTGGACCCCAGGGGTCCCTGGTCCACATTTCGAGGACCCGCTGGGTTAGAGTAAGGTTTTTCAACTAAGGATATGAATAGACCTAGCTTATTAGGTTTTCTGGCATTCCTTTTTCTTGTAGTCGAGTGACTAGCACAAGGCAAGTAGCTCAGCCCTCTGTGGTGAGGAGGGCTTTATCTATCTGGTTAGCGGTTTTATTTGCTGCACCTAGCACACACAGAGCCTTTAATAACTAATTGTCGAATGAATGCATAATAACCACAGAGAGTGAGATAATCTAGCATCAGCATAGATCTCCGTAAATCTGCAGTTTAGGGTGGCAGGGACCTGGGTTAAGTTCAGGAAATCAAGGAAAAGGTAACAAGGCCCGAGACAAATCGCCTGGGTCACTTCTAAATTTAAGGGGTTGTTAAAAAACAAAGTAATCAAGGATAAATATTTTAATACTAGATTTTAAAAATGCAAATCGATAAACTACAGCCCACGCGGGCCAGTCCACTGGTTTTGTAAATAAAATTTTGAAGTGGAACACTTCATGCAAATAACGACTCTTAGGAGAAAATTTAATGGAAACTTTATTACTGGCTGAGGCGTACTCCCTAGTGAGAGTCACGCCCAACGTCCGGACTGCAGTTTTTATAGATTCCCTTCCCGCGCGCGCCATTCCTTCCCGCGCGCGCCAAAAGGCAGGATTGGTTTAAACATATATATACATATATATATATTTTTTTTTTTAAGATTTATTTATTTTACTTGATCCATTTTAAACGCCCCCTTCCCCATTTGTTGTTTTGTGTCCATTCACTGGGCAATTCTCTGTGTCTGTTTCATCTCTTCTCATCCTCCTCCTCCAGTCTTCACCAGGATTCGATCCTGGAGACCTCCGATGTAGGAGAGAGGTGTTCTGCCATCTGCGCCACCTCGGCTCCTAGTTTTCTGGAGCTTTCGGAGCATCTCGTCTTGTCTCTCTCCTTTTATGTCATCATCTTGCTGCATGGCTCCCGGGGCCTGGCGGCTCACCGGCACACAGAGCCTGGCAGCCCATGCGCCTTCCATATATTTTTTTTTATTTTACCGGGAGGTCCCAGGGATTGAACCCAGGTCCCTCCATATGGCAGATGGATGCCCAACCATTTGAGCTACATCCGCCCCCCAAAACATATATATTTCTATATAAGGTTATGAGCAAAGCAAGCAGGCACAATTCCAGAAGCTGATGTTTGCCGTTAGCGTTCCAGCAGGGAGGGGGAGTGGTTGATCTTTGGAGCATGATGTGCTGATTCTTATCAGACCCAGATGGGCACCTGGGTTTTTTCCAACCGCATTTGTTAGGGGATTTTTCTACTGGGAACTTCCTGGTACTGTTTTACTTCCTTTTCATTCCCTACTCCTGTAATAGCATTAGTCAAACCATTGACTCTGCATCAGTGGCCAAGGGAGTGTAATGAGTGTGTAATACCATTAACTTTACTGCCTGTATTCTTTTTCAGATGTAGGAAGTGAGGCAGTTAATGAAAAAAGGGCCTACTAGGAACCCTAGTAGAACGAGGACATGTGGGCCTGCAATGGCGGTGATTAATGTAGTTAGCCATGAAGACATGAATACAGGTTTTCATACCAGTTTATATTTTTGGTCCTGAGTTCTTCTCATTTTTTTAGCCTATTTCTAACTAGTGAGAGGCTTTCTTTAATTACTCCTGAGTGGTTAGCGTAGAAACAGCAGGTTTCACCTAAGGCTACACACAGTCCTTGTTTTAAGAATAACAGATCTAACCCATGCCTATTTTGTAGAACCATTTCGGCCAGAGAGGATAAGGATGTTTCGAGGTGACTATCTGACTTTTCTAACTCCTTTAGGTCTGAGTCAATTTGAGTAGATAAGGTTTTAAAGTTTTCTTTACCGGTGACCAGGGCGGCCATTCCCAAGGCTGCTGAGTCCCCAATCCCAAGACCAACCATAATGGGAACGAGGATGGGAACTCGCTTAAATCAGCTTATGGTTCTAAAATGTTTTCGGCCTCCTTCACCTGAATACCAGTATACCTGTGGGATGATATGCACCAGGATGCAGACAACGGGGTTTTCTTCAGTTTCATATTGTGACAGGGTTTGAGGAGAGAGGCAAGGGGTGATTCCTCGAGTACAGGCGAACCAGGTGCCACTAGGAGCCTTCCAATAATGAGATTCATCAGTTTTGTTAGAGAGAATAACTGATGAGCCATGGAGGCTTAGGAAAGTTGCATTAATTTTGGCTGAGAAAGGGGCAAAACAGGTGCCATTCCCTTGTAGGTCCCCCAGAGTTAGAATCAGCTTATGAACCCACTTACACAGTTTTTGGCTTTTGTTCACTGATATTTTCTGAACATATAGTGATGCATTGGGAACAATACTCCCATTTGCTCCTATTCCAATGTAATAAGGAGGTTGGGGGTTTAGGCAGAGCCAACAATCTTTGGTGGCATTTGGTTGGCGAAGGCGAAGACAGAAGACAACATGGACAACAAGGGAGCCCTGGTGGGTTTTTGGTTGGGGAAGGTTAGGTTTTCTGGTTCATTTTCGGGTGGTTTCCGATTCTGAATTAAGGAAAATATCTCGGTTGGAGCCAACTGGATTAGGTGGAGGGGGTTTAAGAATACCTCACTGGATGGTGAACTCAGTTCCGGGGTCTTGACCAGTTACATAAAGCCTGAGGCCCCATGTTTTACCTCCCTCCCAGGCATCATCAAACCCATTAGTAATATGGATATGGATGGGGTTACCGGACCCTATAGTTGGGTTCTCGGGCTTTGCTTCCCTATTGAGGCTGATGGCAGCATCTTTGGAAGTCCATGGGGCTAAGGTTTCACAACCCCATTGGGCACAGTGGTACTGTCCTTGAGTACTGCATTCTGGGGGCCCGTCTGCAGGGCAGACATAGAACAGAACCTGAGCTAGTCCTTTTTCTAATTTCTGGTTTCCACATCCCCAACTAGTAAAAGAGCTTGTAAAGGGACATAAGCTGTTTGGCTTTATGTGATATTATTCTCCGAGGAGGGAACATAAATAGAAAGAGAGGGTAGGATTTTTCTTGGTAGTTTGAGTAGCATTTAGAACCTTCCCGTCTTTGGTTCTGGTAATGCTTCAGTAATAGGAGGTTAACCGAAAGCCACTACTAGTGCAAACGCTAGTAACCAGGAAGGACAGCAAAGTCATTTGCCAGGGCATTGTTATTTTCCTCCCTTCTTCCCCACCCTTAGTTTTAACTTGTCCGGCGAATCTTGATTTTTAAAGGGTTTTCTGTCCTGGTGACTGTCCACTTTCCTGCTTTTGAGTTTTCCGTTCCGGACCTGACAACTTTTAGCTGGGACACATGTATCCAGTGCCTTTCCCCTGTGACTTTTACTGCGGTGGGTGTTGTGAGGATCACCACATATGGGCCAGTCCACCGCGGCTCGAGTGTTCCAGCCTGGAACTTCCGAACCCAGACCAGATCTCCGGGCTGCACCTGAAATAAAGGAGGGTTAGTACTTGGACAAGGGAGATGGGCTTCTTGGACCGTGCGATTGACCGTTTTTCTAATATGGTCCAGTACCTTTAGAGTAGAGAAAAGATATTGGTTATCATATTCAGATATTTTTTCTAACCCCAACTTGGGCAACAGGGGCGGGGGTCTGCCAAATAATATTTCGTAGGGCTTAATGCCCTGCACATAGGGGGTACATCTGGCTTTAAGGAGGGCAAAAGGAAGGAGACTCACCCAGTTTTCACCAGACTCCAGAGCCAACTTGGTTAGGGTTTCTTTCAAGGTGCGGTTCATCCTTTCAACCTGTCCCGAACTTTGGGACCGAAATGCACAGTGCGGTTTCCAATTTATACCCAAGGCTTTAGCCAGTTGTTGAGTCACCTGCGCTATGAAGGCTGGGCCGTTATCTGACCCTATTCTAAGGGGAAGCCCGAATCTCGGAATGATTTCTGCTATCAACTTCTTAACTACTACCATGGCTGTTTCGTTTTTAGTTGGGTAGCCTTCCACCCATCCTGAAAACGTATCTACCAGCACCAGGAGATACCTATATCCATATTTTCCCAACTTTATTTTGGTAAAGTCTATTTCCCAGTGCTCTCCCAGTTCCATCCCTCGGAGCCTAGTTCCCACTGGAACTTGGGCACCTCCTCTTTGATTTACTCTGGCGCACACTTCGCATCTTGATGTGATACTTTTGCTGATTTTAGACAAGCCTGAGAAATAAAAGTCTCTTTTTATTAGTTCTATTAATTTGGTGCCGCCCATGTGCGTGGTGTCGTGCAGTCTTTTGACCAATTGTCTCCCCACGGCTTCAGGTAGATATGTTCTGCCATCAGGCAGGACTAACCAACCTTCTGGGGAAATTTTAGCTCTTAGACTTTCCCCCTGTTTGACATGTCCCGGAGAATAGCGCATTATCGGGGGCTCCCGGCTGGGGACTGCCGGGAACATTTGGACAGGGGCGACCAGTAGGAAGGCGGCAGTTCGCGACTTCATCTGCTGTTGGTTACCTTCAGCCTGTGGGGAGTTTCCCTTCTGGTATCCCTTACAGTGAACAATGGCTACTTGGTCAGGGAACCAAATGGCTTCTAATAGTGCTAAGACTTCAGCCCCATTTTTAATTTATTTTCCTCGAGATATTAGGAATCCTCACTCTTGGTACAGTGCACTGTGTACATGGGCTGTAGCAAAAGCATAACGACTGTCAGTATAAATATTGACAGTTCGGCCTTTTGCCCATCTTAGAGCTTGGGTAAGGGCTATTAGTTCGGCCCGTTGGGTGGAGGTGCCATGGCTTAAGGATTAAGCCTATATAGTTTTGGGTGGCTCTACTACTGCTGCTTCCAGGTAAGGGACTCCATCTTTAACAAAACTGCTGCCATCTACGTAGAGATTATGGGAAGCCTCAGGCAATGGCACATCGGTGAGATCTGGACGTAGCCCCGTCAGGGTTTCCAGCAAGTGCAAGCAGTCGTGGGCCACCGGGGGAGCACTAGAGTTAGGGAGCAGGGTGGCCCGATTTAGAGCCTCCGTTTTTGAGAATGTCACAGAGGGGGGCGTTCAGCAATAAAACTTGATATTGCGTGATTCTGGCATTAGATATCCAGTGGTCTGGGGGACTGCGGAGGAGGGATTCCACCAAATGTGGGGCCGTTACCACCAGATTCTGGCCAAAGGTTAACTTGGAGGCTTCCTTAACTAAGAGGGCAGTGGCCATGACGGCTCTTAGGCAGTTGGGCCACCCGGCTGCTACGTAGTCCAGCTTTTTTGAGAGGTATGCTACTGGTCGGCGCCAAGGCCCAATGGACTGGGTTAAGACTGCTTTGCTAACCCTGCGACTTTCATCAATGAATAGATGAAAGGGTTTGGACAAGTCAGGTAACCCGAGGGCGGGGGCACTCACCAGAGCAGTCTTCGGGCATTCAAAAGCTTCCTGCTGCTTTCTGGTCCACAAGTCACTTCCCTTGCCCGCCGTGGCAGCGTAAAGGGGCTTAGCAATTTCCACAAATCCGGGGATCCACAGTCTGCAATATCCCACTGTACCAAGAAATTCGCATACCTGTCGTTTTGAGGTTGGTGCAGGGATGCCCAATACGGCTTGTATCCTGTCACGGGAAAGTCGCCGCTCCCCTTTTTCTAAGATGTATCCCAGATATGTTATGGAGTGGGAGCAGAGCTGAGCCTTTTTGGTGGATACACGATATCCCATTTCCGCCAAGGCTTTGAGTAGGCTGAGAGTTGCCGCTTTGCATAAGTCCGAGTCTGGTGCAGCTAGGAGGAGGTCGTCTACATACTAGAGTAGGGTAATACTTGCATGATGCTCCCTGAAGGGGGACAAGTCCCACCCCAGAGCCTCCCCAAACAAGGTGGGGGAGTTTTTGAATCCCTGGGGAAGTCTGGTCCACGTTAGCTGCCCGCTTCCCTCGGGCCGAGGGTCTTCAAAAGCAAAGATAGGTTGGCTAACTGGTGCCAAAGGTATAGAAAAGAATGCATCTTTTAGATCCAGGACAGAGTAGGTAGTATGTTCTGGAGGGAGCTGGCTTAGAAGCGTTTATGGGTTAGGGACAGTGGGGTGTATTGTTTCAACCCTCTTATTTACTTCCCTAAGGTCCTGTACCAGCCGATAGTCTGTGCTCCCTGGCTTTTGCACAGGAAGTAAGGGGGTGTTCCACGGGAACTGGCAGGGAACAAGAATACCTGCATCGAGTAGACAGTTGATGTGTTTTTCAATCCCAGTCCTGGCCTTGTGACTGATTGCATACTGCCATAGCCGGATGGGGAGAGATGTGCTGAGTAGTTGTACCACCACGGGGGCCTGGTGCTGAGCCAGCCCGGGGGGGGGTTGTTTCGGCCCAGACTCCCGGAACCAGGTGCTGGAACTCTTGCAGCAACTGACTAGCTGTTGGAGGTGTCCAGAGGCCTGTTAGGACATATTCTTCCGAGACGGGGCAGGTTACTAGGAGAGTCTGGGGCTGAGTGCCGAACTTTAGTTTCGTTTCCCCATCCCGGAAGGATATGGTGGCTTTCAATTTTCGTAGCAAGTCTTGCCCCAGCAGGGGGTAGGGACAGTAGGGCATAACAAGGAAAGTGTGGGTAATGGTCCCAGATCCAAGATTAATGGTCTGGGAGGTGGTCCAGAGATAAGAGTGTATTTTCCCGGTGGCTCCTTGAACCAAAGTATGTTCAGCTGCAAAGGTGCCAGGGTCTGATTTCAGGGCAGAGTACATAGCCCCCATATCAACCAGGAAGTTAATCAGGCTGCCCCCGACTGTTAGTTTCACCATGGGCTTCCGGGGGCCTGGCGAGCCCTGGCCCCGTCAGTCTACCAACTGCAGGGCTGGGCTGGGGTCTGCCCAGCGTCGGGGGCATTCATTTTTCCAGTGCCCCTTTTTTTTGCAATAAGTGCACTGGTCTTTTTGTAATCCTGGTCTACCCTGCCTTGGCTTTTTCTGGTTCCCGGAGAATCCACAGGAGGAAGAGGCCCTAGCGCTTTCTGTCGCCATTGTGCTCAGCAGGACTTTAGCCACCTTCTTGTTTTTTAGAGTATCGGCGTCTTCCCTATTGTTATACACCTTCTGCGCCACCTCCATTAGTTCAGATAATAGCTTCCCTTCAAATCCCTCTAGCCTTTGCAATTTCTTTCGTATGTCAGGAGTAGACTGCGATACAAATGCTATATTTATGGCCCTACGATTTTCAGGTGCCGCAGGGTTTATAGCGGTGTAATTTCTATAGGCCTCCATTAGACGCCCTAAAAAGGCAGAGGGTGACTCATTAGGCCCTTGGGTAGTTTCACTCACCTTAGAAAGATTCATTGGCTTTCTGGCGGCAGCTCGAAGGCCACGTAGGAGAGTCTGGCGAAACCGCTCGAGAGCCTCCTTACCTTGATCCTGATTGTAATTCCAGTCTGGTCTGGTTGAGGGGAACACAGTTTCTATTCAGATAGGGTCAGTAGTAGGTTGGCCGTCTCGGCCCTTAATGGTTTTGACAGCCTCCCTCTGGATATATGATCTCTCTCCTCTGAGGTGAAAAGGACCTGTAACAGTTGCTGGCAGTTGTCCCAAGTGGGGTTATGGGTGAAGAAAATAGATTCTAGGAGAGAAATCAAGCCTTGGGGTTTTTCCGAGAAGGGCGGATTTTGATTTTTCCAGTTATACAGGTCTGTAGATGAAAAGAGGGCATATAACATAAACGGGAGACCATCGTCACCCAGGCCTGGACATGCTTGGTGGAGGGGCAATAAGGGGACTGGGTCAGGCGAGTTGCAGGGAGCTGCAGAAGCCTGATACTGGGTGCCCCTTCACTTGTGGGGGGCGCTGGTTAGAGAGGTATCAGCGGGTGTGGGGAGTGGAGGATAGAGATTGTCTATGGGTGACTGGGTTAGAGGGGGAGGAGAGGGAGTGGACGGAGAGGGGGCAGATGGAGGAGGGTGAGAG